>JBBYHQ010327288.1:0-14753 GCA_038382645.1 Spergularia azorica
GGTGGTATTGTGTGGGGAGAGAGGAGAGAGAGTGGAGTCATTTGTGTTTTTTTTTTATCGGCTCAATATACCCACCTACCATCCTTGCTTTTGTCTTTTAGCGCAGTGATTGGCATGGTCTTGCCAATCACCGTGATTGATGTAGCCAACCTCATACAAAAGCATAACTCAAAGTGTGGTTTACCGAGTGCCAAACGAATGATGGACCCCATCTCAACGAGAATTGGTTGGAGTTATTACTCCACAATTCCACATAACCGCTTAACTTCTCCAGTTCTCCTCTCCGAAAAACATAGAACACCCCCACAGAGAGGAAAAAGGAGCCATCAGCCATGAATATGCTGCAAAACTTGTTGTTCACACCACCACCTTCAATATTTTTATCAGTAATGTCGTTTATAAGTGTTGGGTCCATGGCAAATGCTGGGTTTTCGGAGATTAAAGGGAAACATCTGCAATACTCCAAGTTTCTCAATTGGAATACTCCCAATTCTTCCTCCACACAAAAACAAAATCAAATCAAAATTTCGAGCAAAGTTGGAATGTCTATGATTTATACACCCGCTTTCCTCTTTGGGGCTGCCTCTTTTTTCATCTTTCCTGATCAAGGTTTGCGGTTTCTTTTGGTTCGTTCCGCCCTCACTCTCCATTTCCTCAAAAGGGTACTTGAGGTAATCACTCTCTGCTTTCCTTGTATTTATATTTATATTAATGTTGTCGTAATTGGTAAGTTTTGTTCGATTTAATTGCATTGATGCCGACCCGAATCATTGGCTTGGTTGTTTTCATAATTGTGTTGAATTTCTTATTTGTGGGTAAGAAAAGCATTTATATAGGCCATTGTTTATGACTGTTGAATTTGTTTATTTAATTATTAGGAGTAATGAGGTTGAGTATCTGGGAAGTTTAGTTTAGTACAAGTAGAGTTTAATTTTTGAGGCGTAGTCAATGATGTTGAGAAAAGGTTGTTAGGTTGGGATTGAATGGACTGTCAACATCAGATTATATAGAGGTATAGCGTACGATAAAGAGATTGGTAGAGGTTTGGGTTCGGGTAATAAGAATCGTCCAATGGAGTTTCGGGTTGTAGTTAGGGTAAGAGAATGATAGGAAAAATAATTTGGGTTCGGTTAACATGAGTCGCTAAAAGGAGTTGTGGGTAATTCAAAGGGAGAATTAGATAAGAAAAGAGTGCTGCCTAAGTCATGACTTGCCTGGATTCGGAGTAATCATTACTAGGGTAATAGACCAAAAATAAGGCTAAAAATGAGAGAAAAAGAATTTGGGTTCAGTTAACATGAGTCGCTAAAAGGAGTTGTGGGTAACTATTACCCCCATATGGGGGTGGTGGGTAACTATTACACCCCTTTTGTGCGGTAATAATTCCCGCTCCACCCCTTTGCCCCTCCCTCCACCACTACCATTTCTCTAATTTTCAGCTTTGTTTTTGGTCTATTACCCTAGTAATGATTAACTCCATTCCAAGCGTTCCCTTAAAAAGTTTGCTAAGTCCATGATTATAGTGGTAACTGGTGCTCCTCGGTTGTTAACTATACCTTTTGTAATTTGATCTTTAACCTAAATCCTCAGAGATCTGTCTCAAGCTCAAAAAAAAGAAAGAAAAAGAAAACAAGTATGTTAAGGGTAACTTTTTATTCCTTACATGTGTTAGTTTTAGATGATGACTTTATGTTAGATGACGCCAAATCATTTTGGGACTAAGGCTTGGTTGTGGTTCTTGTAACTATGCCAAATGTAGTAAAATTGATATCATGTTTGTATGATGATAACGATAAGTTTTCATGAACTACTGGCTCCATATGGTAAGTTGTTAGACACACTACCTGATACCTGCATGGTGAAATACACTAAGGAAATGCCACTCTTTTAGTCATTTGATATGGGTAGTAAATTAAAGAAATGGTGACAAATTGTGTGGTTCAGTTGGTGTACAATGTGCAAATGGGAAAATGTAATGCTGGACATTGAAAATCTAAACATTTTTTCCACATATCTTCCTGCATTTTAGAATCATGGGGGAAAGAACTCTGTTATCAGCTTAGCACGTACCATGATCAGAATACGGATAAAAGGAAATGCCACGCTCCGCGTGTCACGAGATATGGGGCTAACCCCTGTCCAGTGCCTGGCAGAGCTAAGGTAGCTTGCTTCTCCTTGTTGATAGATGACCTATTCATTATTATTCCCGGTTTGTGAACAGACTCTCTTAACCATTGGCACCCTTGGTTACTTGATCCCAGACATGAGGCATGTTATTATTAAGGAATACTAGTGTAAAAGTATAGCTCTCTGGATGAACTGGTGAAAGTTCTTGTCTATTGAAGATATGGGATGTGAAGTCCTTGTTGGGTTGCTGTTGAAGGATGCGTGATTTTGCTTTGCCAATTGGCTTTTTGAGTGATTGACCAGATTAGTATTTGGCTGTGATATAACTTATAAAACACAATAGAACCTTCATCTAGCTAAGGTTTGCATGACCCAGCTGGTATCACCTTTGAATTTGAGTTCATCTACTGAATTAAGAAAAAGGAAGATTCCTTAGTTTGAGTTTGACATGCTGGGGTGTAGGCTACAAGCTGGGGATGTCTGGACGAAATCTCAGTATGAGAATTAGTTATTGGGGTGGAAATGCTGAAGTTGTTGTACTAGAAAATAGGCTGTGCTTACAACGACAAATAATTTTTGGTTGTTTACGATGTAATTTCTTTCAAGAGTTTGCTAGACATGAGAGACATTTAGAGAAGTACTTCGTCAGACATGAGCTAGAATCAGATATGACCCACAATCAGAAGGGGTTTTTGGTAGACATAAGCCACAATCAGTGAAGGGCTTTCTCGTGAAGGGCTTGCCAGGAACCGATCAGGGGCCTTCCACACCAATTGTTCATTGAATATATCATAATCTAGTGTTTCTAATTTAACCGATGTTTTAGCCCTGTAAAAAGTGGGCTAAGTTTCTTGAACGCTGTAATTCATAAATGTCGCAGCCTGGATATCAATTAGAACATAGGAAGTCGGCAATAGAAATTTAGAAATACTCTTCAGAATAAACTATGCTGCATGTCTTGCATAGTTGCATAACAGCCTTCAACAGCTATTATCTGTTTTTCTGTCTCCTATCTATGTCAACTCGACTGATACTATCAACTCTGATGAATTAGGGCTACAATTGAATTGTTAGAATCAGACCAAAATTGATAAAATTGTGTTAGGCTTGCATTTAGGCATTTGCAACAGGCAGCATAGATGAAACCTCGGTATTTGACTCGGTTATACTGGTTAGACTAAGATCTGTAAAGTCTGCGGAAGAGTGGATTACATGGTATTGTTTTTATAAAACCTGAATGTTGAAGATTCTACTGTATTATAAGGGAGTTCCCAAAGTACTTCTGTATACTTGAAACAAATGAAGTAGTGGCTGATTAGTTTTGGAAATTTTACATCAGCCGTGCAATCAATTATTTCTCTTAGACTTCTATTTGTTGCTAACAAATCACAACTTTTTGTGCAGGTATTGTTTGTTCACAGATTTGGTGGTAGTGGGGTAGCTCTTGATACAGCAGCTACCATTTCCCTCAGCTATTTACTCTCCATTGCAACCATGATTTATGCGCAGCACCTGTCTGGAGGACTTTCGGAGCCGTCCATTGATCTGAAATACGTTGGAGTTGGGTTGTTTTTGCTCGGAATTGGGGGCAACTTCTACCATCATTACATCCTGGCGACACTGAGGGGTAAGGGTGAGAAAGAGTACAAGATACCCAAGAGAGGTTTGTTCAACCTAGTTATCTGCCCCCATTATTTTTTCGAAGTGTTGGGCTTCGTGGGTGTTTCGTGCATAGCTCAGACAGTATATTCGGTCTGTTACACAGTCGGGGCAGCTTTGTATCTGATGGGTCGGAGTTACGCCACCAGGAAGTGGTATATGTCCAAATTTGAGGACTTCCCGAAAGATTACAAAATGATCATCCCTTTTATTCTCTAGTTATCAGGAGATGAGGAAAAGGGGCATAAGAGTGCAATTTTAGCGCAGATGTGCCAACAGAAGTGGGTTGTTCTCACAATCCTACATTCGAGCGCTGCGTATACGAAGACTGTATGTTTGCTTCTAAATTTACAGTTTCTACTGCTCTTCTGTAACCAAAATTTGCACTTGCCCTAGATCTAAGATGTATTGAGCTTAACATGCCCCTCCTGTGAAATGGAACCAACTTTTTTAGATTTTCGGCAAGTGTATCAAGCAACCGTACATGTATCATGAAATTTCATACATGAGACGATCTCGGAGACTCAAAATAAGTTACGATGAGACGAATTAATATCTCACTCTTATTTTTTTTTTGCAAGTAGTAGTCAGAAAATTACTATGATTCCTTCCTTTTTTTGTTGCCTCATCTAAAATGTGATTTATATGGCTGCTAGTGACGGAGTGACCCATATGCTCTATGCGACATCACGTCCACACATAACTAGTATCCTAGTATGCATTAGGATCGTTTAAAAACTGTTATTCTAGTTTACTAGTGGTCGTTTGATTTCCTAATCCCTATATTCGTACAACTCATTAATCTATTCGTTCACATCCCGAGGTAGGATCTGAGTATGCCAAAATCCCAATTGAAATCATACAGAGAATTACTTTCAAACGTCTCACTGTTATGTTACTAGAGAACACCAAAATAACGTATATAATATTTTGTTCTCCTCTTTTTCTTTTTCTTTTTTTGCGGTATTGGTGTATACCAGGCATCTCTCACCATTACCCTCAATCCTTCCAATTTTCAGGTAAATCTGGTTCTTGTTTGCGTATTTTAATGTTGACTTCTTTTATTTATATATCATTTTTAATTTTTTCAGCTTGATCACTGATGTTTTTATTTGTTCTTCGTTTAATGTATTAGAAATCCAATACTCCTGCTCATGTTCTGTTGTCCTCATGATTAATTCTTTAGCATTATTTAATTATACTGATATTGCCAATTTTTCATATTGTTCTTGTCAATTTATTCTGAATTAGTTTGTTGTTTAATGTTCATTTGTTCAATCACCCTTCAATTAGCCTGCCTCTATGACCAAAATTCTTAACAAGGTCCTAGGTTTTGGTTTATTTCCTTCTAGATCATTACACCGGCGTTTCCAAATGACGATTCATGTTGGACCTCGAATTATTTTGACTTCTGTGATAGGCTTTGCTTTCTCTCTTTTTTTTTTTTTTTT
Organism: Spergularia azorica; assembly: GCA_038382645.1. Lineage (NCBI taxonomy): Eukaryota > Viridiplantae > Streptophyta > Magnoliopsida > Caryophyllales > Caryophyllaceae > Spergularia > Spergularia azorica. Next base: position 5,238 of record JBBYHQ010327288.1, read on the forward strand.
TTAGCTATCTGTTGGGTATATGAAATGCAGTAATTTATAATTTTCCTGGACAATTAACTCTGCTTGTTGCCAAGTTCGAGTAACTTAGCTCTACGGTAAATCGATTATCAGTTTCCACAGGAGATTAGCCTTACCTCTAGCTGTTATTTCAATGAAGTTTTGGTTATGGTTGTTTTGGAATATTGCAGAATCCTAATTTTCTAATGACTGCAAATTTACAGTTATTATGGATCGGCTTAATTGTGCAGCACGCCTCATGCTGGTTTCCGATCTTGACTACACAATGGTAGTGAGAATTAATTTTAAAAGTCATAAATGAATGTTTAAATTGTTGCTTGCAGCTACCCTATCTTTCTTTTTGCATCTAATTTCCTTCAGGTTGCAAAGTTTTAATTTTGTTTTCGCTTTGGGTATGGTATTGTTTACAGGTTGACCATGATGATTCCGATAATGGTGCTCTCTTTAGATTCAATTCATTGTGGGAAGCATTTTATCGTCATGATTCCTTACTTGTATTTTCAACTGGAAGATCTCCAATTACTTATAAAGATTTGAGGAACGAGAAACCTTTGCTAACTCCAGACATAACTGTTATGTCTGTGGGGACTGAAATTGCATATGGTGATACTTTCGTTCCTGATTATGACTGGGAACGATCCTTGAATCACAAGTGGGATAGGGAAATCGTGTCTGAGGAAACTGCTAAATTCCCTGAACTTGTTCTTCAGGTCTCAGGTTTCCTCTTTCAGCTTTAGCCAAACATGTTCCTTAACCTTAAAATAAAAGGATAGGCACCCTATGCTAATTTTAAGCTATCATTCAGTCTGAAGCAGACCAGCGGCCTCACAAGGTCAGCTTCTTCGTGGACAAATTTAAGGCATCTCAACTAATAAATGTTCTTCAAGGTCGCCTTGTGGAACGCGGGGTAAGATTCTAAAAATTGAGGATGATACTGTAAACATTTGTTTCTGGAATGTCCTTAATTCAATGTCTAGAATTGAAGGCCTTTGTTCCCGTTCATTGTCAAGGATCATGCTCTGATATATTTTACTGCTCAGTTGGATATAAAAATTATATATAGTGGTGGAACTTCTCTGGATGTACTACCACGAAGAGCCGGGAAAGGACAGGCTCTTGCTTATCTGTTGAAGAAACTTCAAACTGATGATAATTGCCCCATTAATACCCTTGTATGTGGAGATTCTGGAAATGATGCTGAATTGTATAGCGTTCCTGGAGTATTTGGTGTCATGGTTAGTTTACAATTCTAGAACTTCACTTATAGTTGTAAACTATTCTCTTAGCTGGAAGATTTATCTGTGTTCAATACGCAGGTCAGCAATGCACAGGAAGAGTTACTGGAATGGCATGAACAGAATGCAAAGAACAACGAAAAAATAATCCATGCTTGTGAAAGATGTGCTTCTGGTATCATGCAAGCCATTGGCCATTTTGATCTCGGCCCTAGCTCATCTCCAAGAGATGCATCAGACTTATCTCAGCGCATGAAGGGACATTTGCATCCAGGGTCTGAAATTGTAAAATTCTACTTGTTTTATGAAAGATGGCGGCGTGGAGAAGTACGAAAGGCTGAAGATTTTGTGCACTATTTGAAGTCAAACTTTGTATGTCCATCACAACCTTATTCTTTCTGTTTCAGCAATGATATTGATTACTTGTCTGCAAGAATGGTTAGTGGTTAGACTGGTTACCAGTAGAGGATGATAGCCTTTGTAGGGACTTATGGTCAATTTGTATTTAAAACAAGACTGTTCCTCAGTATCCTCACATTGACGGGCAAACCCGATACCCAAAAGCCAAAGGGATGATTCATACATGAGGCATAGACATAACTTTTTCGCTATCTGGCCATGGAGTTTCATAAGAGTGTACAAGTTATAATGTCTTTTGGTTGCCTTTAGGGCAGGGTATAAACATATGGGATTGCTATTAGTTTAGGTTTCGTCAGAATCTTTAGAGGCATCTTTACCTAAAGATGTTAATCACTTACTACTGGCGTACTATATATCTCACAATGTTTTGAGTCTGTAATGTTTCTGCCTTATACTTTATATTCAGCAGATTCACAGTTACTTACATCTGCCAATTTAATTCGAAATTCAGCATCCATCGGGGATCTTTGTTCATCCTTCTGGAGTGGAGAGATCATTTGACATTTGTTTGAATGCACTAGAGAAATCTTATGGACGTGAGAAAAGTTGCAGATTTCGGGTCTGGTTGGATCGGGTTACTTCTACTCAAATTGGTTCTGATACATGGCTAGTGAGATTTGACAGATGGGAATCATCAGGTAATGCTATCAACCTGCTTTCCATGGATTTTATTGACTTCTTGGTTTCTTGCTTTCCATTGACTTTAAGGTTGGATCAAATTACCTCTAAGGGTCTGTTCTTATTGGGTTTTAGTTCCCGAGTGTCCTTTATAAGAATTGAAGCATTCGTTTGCATCTTAACATCAAACTCATGTCATTGATTCACCAGTGAGCTTCCCTGTTCATTCTTTACTTATACTGTCTTTAACTAATACCCGAGGTGCATGTAGGTGAGAAGCGACATGGCTGTGTAACCACGGTTCTACTGAACTCGAAGGTATCAACTCAACTTCTCTCGACTCTAGTTATGCTACCCTTAAAAACTTACTACACACCCTCACTCACATACTCGAATTTCAGGCAGAGGGATATACCTGGATGCATATTCATCAGACGTGGATAAATGGATACAGAGGGACAAGTGTAGGAAGCTTGCTGTTCTAAACACCGTATCTATCACACTGCTGGGACATCCTTTTGTGGTAGACGGCTGTTGATCATGAGTCATGACACACTTAGTTTCACCATATGAAATAGTCTTGGATACTTGAAGCTGTGGAAATTTTATTTTATTTTATTTCAGGTGTGTGTGACGGAGAAAATCATGTCACAATAACTCATTTTTTTAAACTCGAAAGGGCAATGATGTTGTTGTCGAAATTGAACAAATCTTGTACATTTAATTCCCAGTAATTCTAAGGTTCTTAATTATTGATCAAGTGATTCAAAATTTGTACATTATTACACAAACAAATAAAAATATTGTACGCTTGCGAAGATCAGCAAAACAAAAAAGACGCCGTTGCCGGGGATCGAACCCGGGTCACCCGCGTGACAGGCGGGAATACTTACCACTATACTACAACGACCTTGTTGTTCTTTTTATGAACTTATCGTATTTATCCTTTTAATCGTGATCTAGAAGCTTCTGAAATTTGAAGAGTGTAAAGTTGAGGATAAACCCCTTCATCTTCCGCCATTTACACTCACTACCAACAACTCTAAAGCTAAACCCCAACTTCTCTTCTTTCCCCCAAAAACCCAAACAATAAAAACTTGAACTGGTTAGTTTATCTGGGTCTCTTTATCATTTTGTGGGTATTTTTGTTATTGTAGTTTTTTGTTTGGATTTTCTTTGGTGGGTGTTTAATTAATCTTATACTAAGTACTAAGTAGTTGGTGTTCTTAGTCAATTGTGCTTGTGCATTTGAATGAAATGATGAATTTGTGTCCCTGAATTTTCCTGTTGTGTTGTTTCTTTTTGATTAATTTTAATATGTTATGTTATGACATAGAGTACTGTGCTGGATGGGATTTTGAGGCTGTCATGGACTCCTTGTTTCTACGATGGATTCGTGAGTTTGCGTATATCTGAACCTCTTAATCGCGGTGACAAATGGTTGTTTTTAAGCCTTATTAGAATGGGAAATGTGGCTCTGTAGTTCATTATAGGTTTTTACTGGGAGTGTTTGACAAGGTCTTACTAAGTCCACCCATGTTGTGTGGATAAGGGGGATAAGTTTACCAAAGTCGAGTTAGTTTGTCGAAGCTTGGACTAAAGTAATTGGGTGAATTAGTGAATTGTGTTTCTAGTGTATGGTATATCCTTAATTTTACATATGGTTGGAGTGTCAAAAACATGTTTTTGGGGTTGTAATGGATGGGTTTGCATTATGGTAATTGTACTTTTGCCACAAAAGGGTGACCATGGGTGGGACTTTTTGATATGTGTTGTAATAAGCCACATTCGATTTTATTTCTGGATACAAGCTTTTCATTCTTGCAAGAACACATAGGCATATCATGAGAGTGTATCTAATACTCTAATAGGTTGGAAAGCAACAAGTATGTATGATTAGATAGTGATTTTTGGTGCAAAAGCTAGATAATTTAGACTTGGGACTTGACTTGAGATCAATTCAAGTACGTATCATCACTCGGCGTTAAATTAATCCAGCAAGAAGAGTTTGGTTAGGTTGCACCTAAGGGGTGATCACTTGGCTTTAAACCGATTCCATTAAGGATCATCGGTGTGATAGGATTTTGGAAGTATTTTGTTTCGCTCTAGTGACTTATTTGTACACCAGCCATTGAACTAAATTGTTGTGAATGAAAAAGAGAGTCGGGTTTCTTTTACTGTTCTTTTTGGACACTACTCTTGCCAGTTTTCTTGTAAGCACCAGTGAAAAAAATCTTCAGAAGTCAATAATCTTCTCTGTAGCATGGAAGTCTCACTTGTTTACCTGTTGATGTTAATTACTGCGCAAATGTGTGAATGAGTCATCAGTTGTCCTTATGGAGTTATGGGAGCTGCACATACTGTATGTATTTTCAATATAGGAGTCGGGAGGGGCGGGAACTTAATGCGTATTATGTTGTTCGATAGTCAACAAAATATTCGCATCTTACACGATTATCCTTCATGGTGGCTTTTGTGTTGCAGCCCTAGCAGGAATGGCAGCCACTCACGTTTCTAGTGCTTCAGCTTTAACATTAAAAAGTGTACCCTCATTCGAAGGCTTCGGTCTGCTAAAAGTTGTTCTAACATCAATATCTCTTTAGTGTATCCGAGTTTCGCCAGAAGGTCATTCCGTGGTTTGAATGCTAGTGCTGCCTCTGTATCTGCAGCCAAGGTAAGTGTGAGCTGTGTGTATATATGTGTATGAACTTAGTATTCTTTTCATCAAAAACATATGCGGTTCAGCTCACCAGCTTACCCTTTTTGGGAGACAGTACACTTCGATTAAACCTCTGGGGGATAGAGTTCTGATAAAGATAAAGACAGTTGAGGAGAAAACTACCAGTGGAATTTTCCTTCCGTCTTCAGCGCAGAAAAAGCAACAATCAGGGGAAGTTATCGCTCTAGGGGCAGGGAGGAGAGTTGGTGATGGCAGGGTCCCTATTGCAGTTGAGGTTGATGCTTCTGTCCTTCACTTTTGTTTGTTATACTTTCTGGTCCTTGTTATTGAACCTAGTCTGATTTAATGTGTTTTACTTTGCAGAAAGGCAAGGAAGTTATATATTCCAAATATGTAGGAACTGAGGTAGAAGTAGATGGCTCAACTCATATGTTACTAAAGGAAGATGATATAATTGGTTACCTTGAGACTGATGACATTAAAGACCTTAAACCTTTGAACGACCGCATCTTAATAAAGGTTGGTTGCTCTGGAAAACATCTCTCTTATATATGTATTGGTCATGAAATTACTGATGTCATGCAACATGTGGTGGTCTCGTTGTGACATGTGACAATAATATATCTATCAAGTTGATCATTTTAACCGTAGTTCTTGGCCTGCAGCTCTTGCTAGGAGCAAATGTGTTGCAGTAACTTTTATTTAGACTAGAAGTACTACTTTTTTTTACCACCGTCAGTCTTAAAATTGTTTAATTCTTTTGCTTCAACTGCAAAAGCTTCTACCAGAAAACAATAACACTGGGGCTCTTGACGACATATGGCTGTTTTTTTTTTTTTTTTTAAATCGAGCAGAGACTAGTTTTGTATTCTATGTTTTGGCTTTTGAACCCTTACACCTTTTTTCCTCTTCCGCTCAGTCTATTTGGTTTTTACTGTAATACTCACAATTATGGTGCATGTTACCCCTCCCCAAGGACAAAGCAATTGGGCATAGTTGCTGCTCTTTTCTTATTGTTGACTGCTCTGGTAGCATGAAGGCCATTGAATCTTGGTCAGTCAATTGAAACCTAGATCTTGTCTGCGTGTTGTAAGGAAGAGGGTTGGTTAATATTATGAGGTGAAGCAACTAAAAACTTGTCAGATCAGAACCACTTCAGTGCCTTGTGTAAACAGAACCCTCAATGCTCTCAAAGAGCAGAAACAGCCAAAAGACGGACATCATTGCTTTTAAAGAAACACTATTGTCTGCTTCCTGCATATCTTCCGCTAGTACCTGTCCTTGACATTATACATGGGACTGCCTGCATGAATTTCATACTCATCTTAAGGGACTCACCATGGCTATCATACTTTCTTTTAGGGGATAATGAGTGGAAAACTGACCACCTTTAAAAATTAGACTTGTTTGTTCATCGTTTTTTTTTTAACACATTTCTGTGTTTTTTTATGTACAGGTTGCCGAGGCTGAGGGAAAAACCGCCGGGGGATTGTTGCTCTCTGAAAAAGCCAAGGAGAGACCTTCAATTGGAACGGTAAGAGTTTATGTGCCAAAGTTCAGGTTCTAGTCAGTGTATAGCCTGAAACAGTTGGTAGGTCAAATCCTAACTGATACACACATTCCTGTCTCTATTGACTTCACAGGTAATAGCCACAGGGCCTGGTCTCTTGGATGAAGAGGGAAACAGAACCCCATTACCAGTTTCACCTGGAAGCACAGTTTTGTACTCCAAGTATGCTGGGAATGACTTGAAGGGTAGCGATGGTACCGACTACATAACATTAAGAGTATCTGATGTGATGGCTGTGCTTTCGTAGATTGTTCCTCACAGCATCTACACTTCTGTCAGTTTCTAGATTGGAGGGTGAAAGCTAATTCTGCCTTACCCATAGATTTTGCAGCGATTTGATGATGTTGAAGTAAATTTTGCAGCAGACATATGTCCGTCAATTTCACTATCTAAAAAATCTGTTAAGTACTCATATTATCTTAATGCATACTCCAGGAGTACTAGTTTCTAGGCATTTCAATGAGTTCAGTGTCTTGTAAACTAGCTTGGTTGCTATGAGCTTGTGCACTGTCAACATTTTGTAACGCGATTAGGTATCAATTGATCAACAAAGATGAGAGCAATGGAGAAACCTCCTGGATGTGATTACCGTTTGTCAAACTGCGAATTGTCGTACAGCTAAAGGATCAAGTGTTGTTCAACATAACTAAATCGATGTACTCAGTGAGAGAGCCTGAGTCGTGTGAAATTGTATGACAACTTGAATATTGTTATGATATGCGATTTACTGATTATTTTTGGTAAGTTCCAGGGATCTGCATATGTTAAGAGATCGGGGAGTCGGGGTTCAGTCCACATCGCCCTTGTAAAGTTGAGGGTTATTGGCTTATTGCAATTTTCATGCCCCCATTTCCTTATTGAATTCGTGTCGATCTTGCTGTTGTTCAGTTGGGTTTTTCCCTTTGATTTCGACTTTGGACTAGACAAAACAACTCCAGTACGTACCACAATGATATGGTTTGCAGCATGAAAGGTTGGAAGCAGCCCGCCTAGATTATTCAATTGCAGATCGCAAATGAGGGAAGAATGCTCGTGGTTTCTGGATATGTAATAGGCTAATCGATTGACTGGTGAAATACGTAACATTAGACAGTTTGCTAACCTCTATAATGAATCAACTATGCTTTTAACCTCATGGGGATAAAACATTTCCGAGTTCCTCATCTCCAGTAAGTGTCAGAACTTATCTCCTGAATGTTTATCCTAATAGCCATCCTTTCAAAAATAAACTGATAAATACAGAAATAGCAGTCGAAAGAATACATAGCCTTGCATCCGCAGCAGCTGATACCGATCTGCACAGAAAAAAAAAAGGATCTTCTTGGTTTATAAAATTTCTTCACAAGTTTTAACCAGGGAAAAGAGACCTTTAGAGTATGCAATTAAGGACATTCTGCAGGCGACAAAGTGTCATCTGATATTTGAGCTTAATCAAGATTGAGGAACGTGAACTTCCATTGTGAATCAAATTATTAGAGCATGCAGTAAACAGTTCCTAAAACGAATGAGAATTATAGGCGCACTACTCTTAAGAATGATGCCCAGAGTTCAGACACAAATGAGAACACAGTACACAGTGTTAACTACATTTAGACTGAATGAGTAACAGCTGCGGAATTCAGTTAAAAATTGTAACTAGTGCAGTGTATTTACCTTGTCACAAGTGACGCTTTTGTTATTCCGTAGCCCAGGGGGAAGAGAGGGTCATAGTTTTGATCTCCAAAGTTCATGGGAAGCTGATCTACTGTTTTAAACCATGTTCTTGCTAGCTTACCAGTGAATTCTTGGTCGCCGAACAAAACATCAGCTACTCCTTGACCTTCTGTCCCAGGCAACCAAGCTGCAATTAGAGCATCCATTGTGGCAACATATGGCTCAATGACCAAAGGCCGGCCAGATATGACTATAACCACACATTTCACAACACCACAAACATTATTAATGACATTTGGCCCTGGATCCGCCAGTGTGAGTGTCTCACTATCTCCTTGAGTCTCCGCATAAGGGGGCTCACCAACAACAACAATAGCATACGTAAAGTTGTTGGATTTGACAAAGTCAGCGCCAGGATTAGCCCCAAACACAACTTCAGTGCTTGGATCGACTGTAGTTTTTATTGCAGTAAGGATAGTAGTTCCTGGTCATCCAAAAAGAGCAACTTTCACTGTTAATACTTCAGGTATGGTTCCCCTATTAGTAAAGGCTTATCATATATTACCAAGCACATGACACTATGACACCAAGAACTGCGTGGCTCAAAATGAGAAGTTATGTTTATTATATTATCAAGATCAGGTATATACTCACTTGCCAAGTGAAAATTTGAAGGTACAGCCATGCACAAGAAAAAGTTATGTACAGTCCTACATTTGGAAATAAAAGGCCTTACTCCTTATCAAAGTATATGAGAACAAAACCAGGAAAGAAGTGCACATAAGACTAGATTACTAGTAGCAATTTCTGATGGCTATTCTTGGAGCACAGAAGTTAAACAATTCAAGTGGTTTCTAGGTGAAGAACTCCAGTATATAAGTCAGTAGTAAATCACTGTAGGAAGACCAGGAAAGAGTAATGCTTATTCACAAATTCTGGCTAATCTGAAAGCTGCGAGCATAGTTGGATTCCTACCCTCATAAGCAAGTTCAATGTGTCTCTATTATGCAATAAGAAGCCTAATGATGCCGCAATGCTTTTACTGGGGACAGTTTGTATGTGTTAAGTTTAGGCAACTACACATCTTGTGTTATGACCAAATTCAGCTGAGCAAAAATGATTGAAAGTCAGGTACCTCTTGTAGACTTGTTGTCGGTGAATCCCTGCCAATTAATTGTCCATCCTCCGCACTGATAGCCCAAATTATCAGCATAGTCACCAGCAACAAGAATTTTTGGTACATTTTTGGAAAGCGGCAACAAAGGGGCTTCTCCACTTTTACCATTCTTCAGAAGTACGAGTGATTTTGTAACAGCTTCTCT
>JBBYHQ010327331.1:0-14748 GCA_038382645.1 Spergularia azorica
AATGTTTAGGTTGTAAATTGGTTTGGCTTGGCCAAGTTTTGAGCATATAATATACTTACATTTTCACCAAAAAAAAATTGTCCCACACTAAATATGTTTACACTCCTAGTATTTTTCCCTCTTGTGATGCCACCCCTACAATTATCCTTGTGTATGTGTGTGAGTGTGTGTGTGTGTGTTGCCAAAAGAAAAATCATTCCTTTATATAACAAACTCATTTGTACATGCATTGTACAATGATCAATTAAGTGCATTGAAACCAATGATGTTATTATATAACACCTTGCACATACTTGCATTGCAAACGCACCATTCTTAATCTCCGCCATTAAGAATGCAATTAACCAATTCCATTCACATTAAGTTCCAATGTGAACAATGCACTTGGGATGGACTTTAATCCAAACAATCTCCCCCTCCATCCCAAAGGAGAAACACCGAGGAAAAACCATTGGCCTTTCGAAATTCCAGCTGCGCACCCGAGTTAGTATCCGGTCCTCACCCTAACTCAATACCACGGCCAATACACCGTGTACAGTTGCAGCCGAGTCAACCGCGTCATTTGACTCTGGAAAGGGACCTCCACCCCTCCACCTTATCACCGGCAGAAACTTTAACTTTGCGTCCGTCTGTAGCCTGGAAACTATTTACCTTCGTCGCCTCCCCCGCGAACGAAATACGTCGACGTCTTCCTTGTTTCCAGTTCCTTGAGGTCTTCGCGGCATGAGCGTCCAGACGATATAACCCACGATACAACTTCCCCTTCATGAGGACCATGTTACCCTTAGTCACCTTAACGACTCCCCTATGAGCCTTAAACCCATAACCTTCGGAGTTCAACCGACTAAGTGGGATTAGATTCTTCCGCAACTTTGGAACATATGCTACCTTTTCCAAAGTATGCACCACTCCCCCACCAGTTTTGATTTTTACCACTCCAACGCCCATGACATTTACAGTTGAATTATCCGCCAATCTCAACTTACCCGTCATACCTTCGTTGAGCTCCACAAAACATTCTTTCCGGGAGCAAATGTGATCAACACAACCAGAATCTAAAATCCATTCTTCCTTGGAAATTGCATCGTTACCTACAATAGTGACCGCAAAGACATCACTATCATAGCCGAGAGAACTGTCACCCTTCTCTCCACCTTGAACCAAGTTGGTATCACCTTTTTCCCGCTTGTCAGGACAATTCCGCCTAACATGCCCAAGGTTACCACACTTGTAACACTTCACATCACCGGAAGTGAACCTGGATCGAGACCTGCCATGCTTCGACCCATCCGCCCTGTTAAACGATCGACCTCTCCCATCCCGAGCAACGGCAGTAGTTCCCGTGTCATCGCCTAGTATTCCAGCCTTGTCCTTTTTTCCTCGCATCAAAGGACAATAAAGCTGATTGTGCTTGTTCCAAGGTGATTGTATCCTTGGCGCACAAGATTGTACATAAGTCTCATATGTGTCCGGGAGAGAATTAAGGAGAAGTAACGCCTGATCTTCGTCCTCAATTGTAACCTTGATTTTCTTCAACTCGTCTAACAATCCATTGAACACATTCATATGTCCAATGAGGTTTTCATCCTCATCCATCTGTAACCGATATAACCGCCGTTTTAACAGCAACTTGTTTGGCAAGCTTTTCTGTAACAACCGTGAATTTTTGCCTTATTATATTTATTTCTTTTATTATTTCCCGACTAGGTTTGACCCGAGCTCAAAAGTCAATACCGAGTGATAAGGGATATTAGAATAAATCCAAAAATATGCTTACGATTGGACAAGGACAAGGCAGTAGCAGATATTGGAAATCTATTGAGACTAAGAATTTCATTTTCAATTTGACAACTTCCCGCCAACCCATATTCACGTATATATGCTTGTAGCGGATGGTTTTCGGGCTCAATTTGGTACAATTGTGAAGCCCGGTTTGCTGATGTTATCTTATCATTTTAACCTATGTTATCCTATCTCAATTTCTAACCAAAATGAGATAAAGAAAACAATCTATTCTTACTCAATTCCTTGGGTAAAACCTTATCGCGAAGATAGTCGGAATCGGGTAAACTTCTTCCAAATGAACTCTATCTTATCTACAGCTATGGTCTATCATCTTGAACGTTCTAGAGTCTTCTATTAAGTGTTTATCAACCCTCAAAGCCGGCCACATCATTTATGCGAGTATTTGAGCCGGAGTCGGTTTCTTGCGTAGGAAGTTCTAGAGGAAAGATAGAGCTGATTAGGGAGAGTCCTTTGGGCTGTGAATTGCTCTTCTATGAACTATAAATACCCCTCATAATTCCTCATTTCCATCTCACCAAGTTCATTCTTCTGAAGTGTGCGGGTAAGCATTTCTCTCTCTCTTCTCTCTCTCTTCCATCCCGGCAGATCGTGGTGGTCGTGGGTGGTGACTCTAGGGTTACCGTATTCCTCTAAGGGTCGTAGGTGGGTCGTGCCACCTCCCCTTTGGCTTACCCATAAGTTTTATACGTTTTCGTTTCGCTACTAAAGTTGGTTAACAGCGCCTGTTCTGACTCATTTTTCTCTCTCCTCCTTGTGCGTGGGTGGTGCACGTTGGATGTTTTGGGTACCCTGCAGCTAGTACTAGAGGTTTATAAGAGCGTTCGCATTTTCGTTGAGGTTCGGGTGTTGAACGAGTGAGTGTAAGTACCCTGCCTTGAGCTGTGTTTTATCGAGCCAAACTCGCGACCTTGGTATGGCTACGTGATTGTTTTGTCGTGAGAATTGACGAGACTTTTGTTGTTTATTGTAGGTTGACTTTTACGTACGAGAAGGGTAAGTACTATGTCTAGCGACTTGGGTAAATTCGTTTTGGCGTGCGATATTATAAATTGTGTTTCGAGCTCAAGTAAAATTATTTTGCGAAAGTGATTGTGTTAAAGTGTTTATATTATGATTATTTGAACTTGAGATATATTTGCGATATAAGTTTTAATAGCGATTTGTGAATCAAAAGCGAATTACTAAATAAACGTTTTGTATGGCCAAGTGGTAGTTAAGCGATGAGCGTTAGGGTATGTCTCCCTAGGTGCACCGAATGACATGGGTTTTGGCCGTAGTTGGAGCACGGCGAAATAATATAGGGTCCAAGGTCGTAGTAGACCGCGACGGTAAAGTGGGTCTAAGGTCGTAGTTGGGCCACGACGGTAAGATAAGGTCCAAGCGTTACTCCCTTGCCATACGCGGCTTTTATAATAATTGTTTTGTACTCTATATGCGTGTAACTGTTTTATTATATTCCCTCTCTATCTGTTTTACAAATTAAATATGTTTTTTATGATGCATTTAAGTGCTAGGGTAGTGCTTGCTGAGCCTCGGCTCATAAATGTTTTGTTTTATGTTTTTAGGTGACGAAGCTAAGATTTGATGGTGTGCGCCTTGGGGATACGTTAGTTAGAACTCGACGGATTTCGAAGAATAAAACTTCTTTTGTAGAACAATTATTTTGAGATAAGGTTTACAATTATATTTTATGACATTGCATGTACATGATTTAGCCTTGCATTTTAATAAAATGCGGCAGTAACATCGGGTGTTCCGCTGCTGTTTATTTAATTTCTATTATTCTATATCTATAAAATTTAGGGTGTTACATTTTTGCCATGTACTGGTATAACTTTTCCAAACTTACCCTTATCGCCGATAGAGAGTCCTCATCAACAACACAATTGATGACATTATCCGCGACACAGAGTCGGATGGTACTAGCACACTTAGTACACACATCCTCCCAATCCGTCGCACTCATCGATTCCGGCTTGCCCTCCGCTCCTTTCAAGGCTTTAGCCAAGCCCAAATGCACCAGGAGATCCTTCATTTTTCTTTGCCAAAGAGTGAAGCTACTTTTACCGTCAAACTTCGGTACCATGAACTGGGACCCCATCTTGACACCTTGTCGATTAAAAAACCACGCCACCAGGTTAAGCCACCAAGTGGCTCTGATACCACTGTTGGGAAATTAACGCCAATTTCCCCGCGCAACAGAAGCACCAATCGACAAGTAACCGTAAAAGTAAAAATAACCGCAAGCAATAATACGATGAGACAAGATATTTACGGACTTAACCCAGGGAAAACCCTCCAAATCCGGAGGTAAACCCACCGGCCAAACGATTGAATTTCCACTATAAAATAGTGCAGTACAAAGACTCCCGTCCTAAGTTACACACAAACTTAGAACCCTCACAAGATAAATACTAGCCAATTTTAGAGTCGACTATTTAACCCTCTAAGATTGTCCCAATTTTGGAGTCAACTGTTTAACCCTTCAAAATTATCCCACACTAAATGTGTTTACACTCCTAGTATTTTTCCCTCTTGTGATGCCACCCCCACAATTATCCTTGTGTATGTGTGTGAGTGTGTGTGTGTGTTGCCAAAGGAAAAACCATTCCTTTATATAACAAACTCATTTGCACATGCATTGTACAATGCTCAATTAAGTGCATTGAAACCAAGGATGTTATTATGTAACACCTTGCACATACATGCATTGCAAACGCACCATTCTTAATCTCCGCCATTAAGAATGCAATTAACCAATTCCATTCACATTAAGTTCCAATGTGAACAATGCACTTGGGATGGACTTTAATCCCAACACTGACTCAGATTATGCAGGTTTCTTAGTTGACAGGAAAAGCAAATCAGGTATGGCAAATTTTTTGGGTCCATGTTTAATCTCTTGGGCCTCTAAGAAGGAGAACTCCGATCCGTTGACTTGTCTACTGCTGAATCTGAGTATGTTGCTGCTGTTTCATGTTGTGCATAAACCCTACGGGTAAGGCATCAAATTAAAGACTTTGGTATTGAGGTAGGTTGTGTTTCTTGTGATAATACTGTTACAAGATAGAATATGAAGATTCTAGAGTCTAGGGTTAGGGTTATTCCGAGTCAATTTGTATATCAATATCTCGAAAAAATCGTCTCCAACATTCTAGGACTAAGCATTTTGATATTCGGCATCATTTCTTAAGGGACAATGTGGAAAAAAGTTTTGTTGTGCTTGAATTTTGTCAAACTGACAATCAACTTGCAGATATTTTTACTAAACCGTTACCTAGAGAAAGGTTTCAGAAAATTAGAACTGAACTTGGTTAACTTAGACTAAGGTGACTGTTTGCACACTTTGCCCCCTAATGATTGACGAGAATTGGTTGTCACCACTTGAGTTCCACAAATGTCTGTTGTATGCCGTCTGATTGATCTTGTTGAAAGTGCTTAAAAAGAATCATGTCATGTTTGATAGCTATACTGACCATTAACCTAAGTTGCTTGGGAAACAGCGTTAAGAACAGTTATGAGAACAGTGTACTATGCCTTGTTCCCTTTCATTCTTTTGCCATGTTCTCCTACATGTTTCAAAACTCCATTCCTTCACCAGTGACTGTTCCCAGCAGTGGTCTTTTGAGCAATGTGTTCTTGGATAAAGAAAATTGTGGAAAGTGCATATTCAGAGGATTTTGGCAACGTGGATCACAAGTGGAAAATATGCAGCTAATATGGTGGAATGATGTCATATATGTCAGTTTTGGAAGGTTTCATGAAGCAAGATCTTTGATACTTCTGCAAAGGGAAGAATTACAAAAAGAGAAGGAGTTGTTTTCCAAAAAAAAAAAAAAAAACGGAAAACAGATTCCAAGACCAGAAAAACTCCAAGACGCATTAAAAGTAAAAGGCAGGCGCCGCTTCTTCTTCCACGATCTAAGAGCTGCTACTACTGAAACTTCTCCATCACACCATTCTTCATTCTTTCCCGTCTCTCTAGAGGAAAAAAAACGAAGTAGATGGTATAATTTTTTTTATTTTCCAGTTTGCGGTTTTAAATTATAACATCACAAAGTTTCATTGTTACCATTTAAAATAAGAAAGTCTGATAATTCCAGCCATGTGTCAAATACTCCCTCCATTCATTTCCAAGCTTCCTGCTGGCTTTTGCACAAAGTTTTAGGAATGAATTAAAAATTATTAAAAGCAACTGGGAAAGGGACATATTGCACTCAGGAGGCCTCTCATTGGCTGAAAAGTTACTAAAACTGGAAACAGGAAGCTTGGTAATGAATTCCCCTAAAAGGAAAACAAGAAGCTTGGAAATGAATGGAGGGAGTATGTATTGGCTATGGGTTAGATCATTTAAAGTAAAGAAGCTTTTGGTTGGCCAAAATGAGTTTCGCCCGGTACATTCAACCTGGTATAATGTTCTACCAGGTATAACGTTTCTCTCTCCTCTTTTCTCCATCTTTCCCATTTTTTATTCATGTTCTCGTTCCCAATGCTTACAAGTTACAACCCGGTATTCATTTAACCGTTAAAAGCACTCTAAGGAACTATCAATATTTAGATGCGGGTACAAATGTAAATTGTTACATTTTTTTATTTTTTTTTTGAAAAGGTAAGCGGGGTACTGGATAAGAAGATTAGGTCACCCTTCTAGCCAGGGTGTCCCCAATCTTATCAGAGTTAAGAATTACAACAAAATCGGAAATACATGACCAAGAGGAAGGGTACTCATCCTGCTGGTTAAGGATGGAGTGACCCCGATTAGCTAGCCAATCAGCAGCCCTATTGTCTTCCCTAAATATGTGATTAATCTCCCAATAATCAAAAGATAATAGAGAGGCTTTGATATCTTTAATAAGAAAATCAATGCTCCAAGGGACTTGAAAAACACCTTGAACTGCCTTGATGACGATCAAATTATCTCCTTTAATAAAAAGTCGACGAACGCCATTCGCATTAGCAAGCTTGATACCAGCCCTCAATGCGTGAGCCTCGGCCATCAGAACAGAACAATTGCCTAAATTAAAGGCTCTACCATCCACCAGATTACCATGCGAGTCGCGAAGAATGCACCCTACAGCCGCTGAGTTATTGGAGACGGAGCCATCAAAGTTGATTTTGAAACACTCCGTTGGAGGAGGCGACCACCGAACTTGAATTGAGTTTGAGAATTGGGGAACCAGAACAGAAGAAGAAGAAGAGGGGGGCGAATGACCGGTCCTAGCTTTCCATTCGTGAAAAGAATAAAAAGCTCGGACAAAACACTGAACATGCTCTTCTTTTACGTTTTGGAAGATAAGATGATTTCTACTCTTCCAAATACTCCATAACACAAAAATACGTTTACAAAGGAGTGCCTTATTACGTGTTTTATAGTAATTGAACATTGACCAGATGGACGAAAACACCGTAAACGGAATCCAATCTCGCATTCGCGGAAACTGCCAGCATAGGCGAGAAAACGAGCATGTGAGGAATAAATGGTTCTGGTTTTCCGGGCTCGCAAAACACTGAGGACAAACGTTAGAGACGTTTGGGACTCGATAATGAATATTATTCCTTACCGGGAGACCCTTCCGAAGAAGTTGCCAAGTAAAAATTTTTAACTTTGGGGGTAGATCTAAATCCCAAATCCAGTGGAACTCCCATTTATCCGAACGGATCGGAATACCATGGGCAAGCCAGGTAGCAGATTTAATAGTGAAATCCCCACTAGATGAGAGTCCCCAAATAGGTTCGTCATCTAATTCGAGTGACGGGATAGGGATAGCGCGTATGATCTCAACCATAAAAGACGGACCGTGGATCTCAGAAAATCAATGTTCCAATGACCATCAATCAAGAAATCTGATACTTTAATATCTTTGTTTGGGATGTCATTATAAGATAACTGCAAGATTTCTATTAGACTTTGAGGGCAACACCAATTATCTAACCAAAAATATATCGATTTACCATTACCAACTTTCCAACGAATCCCTTTCTGTATCAAATCTCTTTGCTTAATGATTTGTTTCCATATCCATGAATCTGATTTTTTTGATTCATATTCAAAGAAATTCGAGTTTTTCAGATATTTTTGCCGAATAGTTTGCGTCCACAAGTTATTTGGTTCTTTAATGATTTTCCAGGCAAGCTTACTTAAGTAAGCTTGATTTACAGGTTTAATTTTTCTCAATCCAAGGCCCCCGTACATTTTGGGCTGACAAACAATATCCCATACAATCATTGGTAGTCCTTGTTTAGACTTATCAGTTTGCCTGAAATATTTGCGGTTTGCTTGATCAAGAATGTTTGTAATCTTGTTCGGGATTAACGCAGTCGTCATTGCAAAAGAGGGCAAAGCTTCTAGATTACTTTGGATGAGGACACACCGGCTAGCTTAGGGGAGAAAAGACGAAGACCACGCGTTAAGCTTTTGCTCTGTTCTCGTGATAAGATGATAGAAATCATCGGCTTTTGGATGTGGACCGTTAAAAAACACCCCAAGGTAGCGTCCCAAGAAGCTTTTGCTCGTCATGTTAAAAAAAGCTGCTAAAGAGGCTCGTTTCTGATTTGGAACACGCTTAGAAAAGATAATTGAGGACTTGTGGAAATTAACTAATTGAACTGAAGCTGTCGTGAAATGAGTAAGGACACTTTTCAGATTTTGGCAAGCCTGTGTAGTTGCTCTACAAAAAAACCAAACTATCGTCAGCAAACAGCAAACAAGGGAGCTTGGGAAGCTTGGGAGATATTTTGACTCCTATCCCTGAGTTATTTTGCTCGGACTGAATAGTCATAAGGCGGTAGAAAACTTCCATGCATATGATAAATAAATACGGAGAAAGCGGATCTCCTTGTCGAAGGCCTCTAGTCGGAACAAAGGGTTCACTTGTAGAGTTAATAACTATTAAGGAATACGAAACCGAGGTTACACAACCTTTAATCCAATTAATCCAAGTGTCGCAGAAACCTAATTCCTTGAGACATTGCCAAAGGAAATCCCATTCCACTCTATCATAAGCCTTTTCCATGTCTAATTTTAACGCAAACCATCCAGTTTTGTCTTTAGAATTATTGAAATTATTGAGAACTTCTTGAACTAAAAGTATGTTATCTTGGATAACCCTTTCCGACATGAAAGTCCCTTGGAGGGGGCTAATAACTTTGGACAAAATTGGCCGAAGACGATTAACCAAAACTTTGGCGATCACTTTGTAAAGCGTAGTACAAAGACTAATCGGTCTAAAATGACCTGAATGTTCTGGTTTTTCAATCTTTGGAATGAGCTGAATAAGCGAGTGATTAATTTCTTGTAGAAGAATACCTGTACGAAAGAAGCTCTTAATGGCGGAAAGGATATCATGTTTAATGATAGACCAGTAAGAGATGAAAAATTGAGGCCCAAACCCATCGGAACCAGGAGCTTTATAAGGACACATTTGAGAAAGGGCCTCCAAAATCTCCTGTTCCGAGATATCCTGTGTGAGCGTTAAATTATCATCGTCTGATATCTTGTTTGGAAAACAATCAATATATAAACCCCGGGTGAGGGGAGCTTCAGATTGGAATCTCTTTAAAAAATCATGTCGGAGTTGTGTTTTGATAGCAGATTGGTCGTAATCCCAATCACCCATGTCATTTTTAATACGGAGTATCGCGTTGCGTTTTTTCTTCGTTTTGAATTTTTAGTGAAAAAATCGAGAATTTTTATCACCTTGAGTTAGCCATTGTTTCCTATTATATATCCCCCAATACTTTTGATTAAACGAGTGAAGGCGCTCTCGTTGTCTTACTAGCCGTTTAAGATGTTCTGTAACAGACGGGTTGAAAGGCTGTAATCTGAATAAGGATTCTACTTTTTGTAGCTTTAACGCGTTAGAAGCAAGTTGTTTTCTTATATTACCGTATTTAGAAGAATGCCATGTTTTGAACCCATACTTTACTCTCTTTAGCTTTTGGGCTACCCTATAAAAAGGTGTTCCCCGGACCGGGGTCTCCCAAGCACGTTGAACAATAGACATAGTTGCTGGGTCTTTGGCCCATGCATTTTGAAACCGAAAAGGTGGGCTAGAGGTGCGTTGATCGGGCCTAGTGAAAAGGATAAGAGGTGCATGATCCGAAATTGCAAAGTTTTCATACAAAATAAAAGCAGTAGGATACAGACTATCCCATGAAGGGTGAGCTAAAGCTCGATCAAGGCGCTTATAAACCGTATAATCCGCATAATGTCTTTTCCATGAAAATTGTTACATATTTCCATCTCCTCTCCCAACAATTCTCATCTTAATCCAAACAAGTGAATTGGATATCTCACTCAATTCCCTACCATTATATCACACCTCTTATTCCACCGCTGACACTCCATATCTTGCTAATCAATGCTTTTGAAATTTGAGGTGTTATTATGAACCTTTTGTAGGAAAAGGCTACACATACAGCCTTTGTATGTGAATCTTCTCTACAACCATAGGTGGCAAAATCTCATTGGTCTATCAACATAAGTATTATAATAATATTAAAAAAGATTCTGATTTTAAATAAATTTGAATTTTGAATAATTAAAATATAAAATTAATGTTTGAAATAATAATTATGCAAGTGGGTCCTAATCAAGTTCCAACGCAAATGCAATTTTCTATGTGATTTGTTTATGTTATGCTGTTTCCTGAGGTTATTTGTTGAACAACATTAAATGAAATTTTTGATCCTAATTATAATCCTATGAGACTATGGAATAGACGAAAAAGCTTCATTAGTTTAACAACTGAAACTAGAATAATTGAAATTAAAATTAAATGATTATTTTACTGGATATTAAACAATAGATACTCGTTACCAAAAGTTAAATGTATCATGAAAGAAATGTGGAAAATTATTTTAGACAGTATAACATAAGAATGGGGAAATTTGTACTTCCGAGAGAGTATGCCCCCTCACACAAAATCCTTCAGTAACAAGT
Source organism: Spergularia azorica (assembly GCA_038382645.1). NCBI lineage: Eukaryota > Viridiplantae > Streptophyta > Magnoliopsida > Caryophyllales > Caryophyllaceae > Spergularia > Spergularia azorica. The sequence continues at coordinate 10,748 of JBBYHQ010327331.1, forward strand.
TTATATTTTTCTTATTAAAAATGTATCACCCTCCTCGTTAATCATACGGCAAAAGTGGAAAATATGGGTGAGTTTGCATCATGCTAAAACTATAATAATACAATTGCGAAAATGCAAGTAGCGGGCCTCGATTTAGGAGGGATAGAGAATAACCACTAGCAAACACACCACAAATTCTTGTTGTGGTGTTGTAACTTAGAGCATCCTTATTGGTGAAACTCACTTTGGGTCTCAAATACCATAATGATGTCACAATTACATCATGAAGACATCTAATGGAGAATGAGACTCAATTTGAGACTCTACTTTTCAATGGTGAGACTTATATTTTTGGGTCTAAAACATTTATTTTTTAATTATTAATTGGGGCCAAAATAATATAAAATTAATGCTAATTACTAGTGGCTCCACATAATTAATTCTTGAGACTTTTGAGACGGTCTCTAAAAACAGAGACCGTCTCAATTTTTGAGACTCTTTCCCTAGATCTAGATTGCGGGTCTCTCATTTTGAGACTCCTTTTTTCCCACTTTGAGACTCATTTGAGACCCCCAATAAAGATGGTCTTATTAAGCAAATAACTTGACTGTCTCGGTGTATTTTACGATAATAGCACGCTCTTTACACGTATAATTTGACGATTGGACATAAGGTCACCACGCTACAACTTTGGTTTCATAATACAACTATTTTACATTTTAATTTTGATACACATAATGTAATACTCTTAATAGTTTGGTGAAAAAAGGATTGATAATAGCTTGTATACATTTAAAATGTGATAACTTAAATAGTAGATTGTAATGTAAGTAACATTGCATATAGTTCCATTATAATGATAATAGTTTCAAATTGTATTTCAAACAAGAATTAAGTCGCTTTATTAGCAACGGTGGAGTTTATATGCATGGATGGTATAATAATGTGAACTAGTGTGCTTTAATTTGCATGATGACTTATTAACGTCACGGTTGAATTTGTATATATTAGATGAGATTTTCTAGTACGTACGCATTCTTCCAATGACAACAGTTTCATAATAGGGGTATACGCAATAGTAGTTAAAGTTAATGGTTGGGGATTAAAGCCTCGAATTATAGATCATTATACTAAATTTAAAAAGTGTGACACCTGAAATAGTTTATGAAGGTATAGTAATATTTGAAATTTTTTGTATATAATTCATAATATTAATAATAGTTTCAAATCTCATGATTTATTGTCATTTTTTTGGAATTCGAATTGCTCATCGGCTTCTATATACTGGCAAGTCCACATTAAGAACGACCAAAATCTTTGGGGGTGTTTTTTGTTTTCAACTCAATACTGTTCGTGGCATATCCTGAAACCATATAGACACTAGTCGGATACTAAATGAATTGGAGACTTGTAATAGAGATCACAACTGAAACTAATTAATAATGACAACGTACTTTGTATTCAAAGTATGATACTAAACAAGTCTTATATATCACATAAAATTACAACCACTGAAACTAAGTAAAATATATACGACTTTATACTCTTTCGTCACAAATTGAAAGGAGAAAAGAAATCGCCATTGAAGTAACAATGTAACAACATGCAATTTGATTCTCTCTAGTATATATAAAAATAATCAATCTTTTTACAAGACCTAATCCCAAATTTCATAACCAAATATCTTAACCTTATAAAAATATTGATGTATAGAAAACGAATAAGTAACATTAAAATCAATGAATTTTTTTTGGCAAATTCCCGTGGTGCCCCCGAACTATGTCAGAATGCTCGTGGTGCCCCTATGTTTGAAACTTGTACACTGCGGTGCCCCTAAACTTTACCCCAACCGGCACATGGTGCCCTTCTCACCCTTGGTCGTTAACTCCGTTAGTCCTTTGACCGTTAAGTGATGACATGGCAGTGATTAGCGGTTGGCGGGAAAGTTAATTAAGGATTAACTATTATTTAATTAAAAAATTTTAAAAAAAATTTGAAAAAATTTAAATTTTTTTTTTTCTCAGAAACTCGAAAATTTTTCACAAAAAAAATCAAATTTACAAAAATTAGTACACGTGGTGCCCTTAAACTTTACCCCCCAATGCACGTGGTGCCCCCTAACTTTACTCCCCAGTGCACGTGGTGCCCCTCTTATAACATGAACTAGAATTCATGTAATTAATTTAATTTCAATGTGTGTTCGGGGAAGGTTATGAGTGTTTTTGAGAAGGTAGTGATTGTTTTACAATCTCATTGGGGGTATAATGTTGTTTAAATACACACAATAGTGAAATTTACAACGGCTATTTCTCAAACTAGCCGTTACACAAGAGTCAGAGGGGCACCATGTGCCCTGGGAGGTAAAGTTAGGGGGCACCATGGGCACTAATTTTTGTAAATTTGAATTTTTTTGTGAAAAATTTTCGAGTTTCTGAGAAAAAAAAATTTTTAAATTTTTTTTTTTTAAAATTTTTTAATTAAATAATAGTTAATCATTAATTAACTTTCCCGCCAACCGCTAATCACTGCCATGTCATCACTTAACGGTCAAAGGACTAACGGAGTTAACGGTCAAGGGTGGGAAGGGCACCATGTGCTTGCTAGGGTAAAGTTCGGGGGCACCACAGTGTACAAGTTTCAAACATAGGGGCAACACGAGCATTCTGACATAGTTCGGGGGCACCACGTGAATTTGCCGTTAATTTTACTACTCCAATCTCAATTTTACTACTAGTAACTTAATTTTACATTGTAGACAAATTAATTGTGTCTACACTGTAGACCTTTAGCAATATGCATAAAAAATTAGGGATATACATTAAGACTTTCTCTTTAGATAACCCTTACTAAAGACGTCTCCATTGACACATGTCGCGATTCTAGGTCATATCGCCACGTGTCAACGAGGATTTAATTTCCACACAGTATACTACCAAAAAGACAATAGTGGGGCTTGAACTCAAGTCATGACCTCATGGTATTTGTAAATGTATGTCTACCATTTTGCCACAACAACCTACTTGATACTATTTTCCTTTTTTAATGTCATAAAGTGGAGTAAAAGATATTTACAAATATGTAGACAATGTTAATTATGCATAATCATTTATTATATTTCTTTTTTTAATGTAAAAGATGTAGTCATTTCTTACGTTTCACCTTATTTACCTCTTTAAAATGTGAGGTGGATCAAAATATATATTTGAGTTTAACTATTTTTCTAAACGCAATTTATTCACTATATTTTCTCGATTGAAAACCACGATGCTCATGGATCATATCAGAATTCCAATAATAGAACAACTCAATTTCTAAGGTTTAATGTGTTAGGTAACTTTTTTTTATAACCAGGATAGGGGTCGATATTTAGAAAGGGTGATGAGTATCGCGTAGGGTAATGTTAGGTATGGAGGTCGTGTAAGGGAGTGGAGAAGGCCTTAAATGAGGTTGGTTATAGAAATGGATAGGCGTTAGACTGGTGGAGTATATGAATCGATTGTGTTAGGGGGTCTGGCGGAGAAGTTGACTTAGAGTGGCACAAAAACTGATAAGTGCGGAACTGAGATTAGGTTGGATTTTTCTCGTTTCTTTTTATTTTGATGTCTTTTGCCTTGGCCGTTAGACCTTAGGTAGATAGATGGTCAGGATTGGTTCCTAGAGTTCTTATATACTTAAAATTACTACGTGAACCTAAATATATATATATATATATATATTCACATATAATAATTGTCCATTAAAATATTCCTAGTAAGAACGAGTACCAAGTTGGATCACGATATACATTGAAAAGGTCCAACTAATTGTCCAAGTAAAATGCCAACTCCTTGACATAGATATTGCAAAATGAGATATTATAAACTATCCGCGTTCTTCAAATTTAATTACGTTGAGTTTGAATTTCTTTCACACAATCATATATTAACTAGTTTTTGGCCCCGTGTGAATCACGGGCTGTTGGACCTTATATTTTTGGCGTAATTCAAATTCATGTTCAACTTAGGAGTAAGTTTAAGGTACTC
>JBBYHQ010327447.1:0-14729 GCA_038382645.1 Spergularia azorica
GTTGTGTAAAACTGAGGGACACCAGAGAGTAGTAGTTTCAAAAGCAGGGACACCATGTGCAAAACGTCAAAACTCAGTGACACCACGTGCATTTTCAGACTTTCTTCAAAGAGTAGTACTCAGGGACACCACTAAGTTATCCCTTTCCCCAGTTGTTATGGTGTATTTTAGGTGCTGACAAGGTTGGTGATACCCTGAGTAGAATGGTCACTTGATGCATAAACTTGTGGGTTTATAAGGATTTTGAAGAAAGCAAAAGTAGTAAAGTCTGAATATTTTGTTGTTAAAAGAAGAAAGTGAAACTTTGATTTTTCATGAAGAAAATGATGATTAAAAGTGGTGCAAGTCAAACCGGAGACCAACCACGAAGGCAATGGGGCGCCACAAAGGTCGCCGGAATACCACGAAGGATAAATGAGTTAAACTCAGAAATTTACTCAACCAAAAACTGAGTTTTCCTTACAACTTTGCACTGTATATATAGAGACAGGCAATGCATCTCGACCCTCCAACAACATCTGAAGGCTGAGGAATTTTTGTACAAGGAAGACTCCATAAATGCAGAAAATAAACTAATTATGACAGAAAATTGAATTCCTATTGGCTAGTAGAGAAGTAGGTGGTTGTCTTCTTGTGCATGTGACTGGAAGACGCTCCTAGCAGTACTATATGAGTTGTTACTTGTACAAGAAGACGCCACCAGCTTGAAGCACCACTTCCACCTCTCTTATGCTACTACATGTGATATACTTGCTATTTTTGACAAGAATTTGCATAAAGAGTATGGTTATGATTTTTGCTAACTGATATTCACCTACTTCCTGACACCTTTGCGTTATTTATCCTAGGATAGTTGAGGCTCACCTTTGTAGTCCCTTGTATGCAATCAAGGACAACCCTGACCCATACCCTGACCATTTCCGGCTGCTTGGACCCCGAGGTTTAGTTTTGAGAGGAAATTCGAATTAATGCTTGATTCAGATATTTCATGTAATTTGGACATGCCCTAGTCCTTACTCCCGTATCATCCTCCCCAGGTTGATTGAAGCTTGTCCTCAAGCTTGCATCAAGAATTTCTTCATCTTCACCATAGAATGGACTTAGATCACCCACATTGAAAGTGTCATGCACCCCATAATCTCCTGGTAACTCCAGCTGCTATGCATTATCACCAATTTTCTCAGCCACCTCAAATGGTCCTTCAGCTCTTGGCATTAACTTTCCCTTCCTTTTGGCTGGAAATCTTTCCTTTCTCAGATGTAACTATACTAAATCACCCTTTTGGAACTCATGCTTGTGCCTGGGTTGTTTAGCTTTCTTTTTGGCATCTTCATTGGCCTTCGCAATTTGCTTTCGAACTTGTTCATGCAGCTGCAAAATCTGTTTTGCTCTGTCCTTGGCATCAAAACTCATGTTTTCCCTTAGTATAGCAGCTAGATCAACAGGCATTATGGGATTGAGTCCATACACAATCTCAAAAGGACTCTTTCATGTAGCACTTGAGGGAGCTCTATTAAAAGCAAATTCAGCTTGAGCCAACTTCAAATCCCAATCAGTCATTGATTTTTTAACAATGATCCTCAATATATAGCTCCTAGAGTTCGATTTGTGACCTCAGTCTAACCATCTGTCTGTGGATGGTGGGCAGTATTGAACATCAGCTTAGTGTTGAGAAGTCTCCATAGTGTTTTCCATAAATAACTCATGAATTTGACATCTCTATCAGACACAATGGATTTAGGCACACCATGTAACCTCATAATTTCTCTGAAAAAGAGCTCAGCCCCACTACTTGCATCTTCAGTTTGCTTGCAGGCCACAAAATGTGCCATTTTGCTGAACCTGTCAACCACCACCATGATTGAGTCCTTGCCCCTCTGTGTTCTTGGAAGAGCTGTGATGAAATCCATGCTCAAGTCCTCCCATGGTCGATCAGGTATAGGTAGAGGAGTGTAGGAGCTTCACTGAAATGTGCTTTTAGCCCTTTGACATACACCACATCTCCTTAAAATAACCTGGACATCTCCCAACATTCTAGGCCAGTGAAACTGTTCCTGCAACATCATCAGAGTCTTCTGACTCCAAAATGACCTGCCAACCCATTGGAGTGTACCTCATGAATGAGTAAGTCCCTGTAAGGATCCCTAGGAATGCAGAGTTTGTTTCCTCGAAACAGGTAGCCATTCTGTAGTGTATACCCACTCCTCCTGTGTTTCTCCTCATTTCCCTCTTTCTGTAAGCTAATCCAATCCTCAGCAAAGTCAGGGTCTTCCTGGTATAAAGTTTTCATGAATTCAAACCCTAGGACCTTACCCTCCATAACTGTCAAAACTCTGTACCTCCAAGAAAGGGCATCAGCAACTACATTGTTCTTTCCCTCCTTTAGGGCTTCATGGTCTGAGTGGAGTACAAATGGTTTAGGTTTTAAGTAATGACTCCAGTGTGTGAGTGCCCTTATGATAGCATAAAACTCTTTGTCATAAGTTGAGTAGCCTACCTTTGCTCCATTCAGTTTCTAACTAAAGTAAGCTACTGGTTTATGTTCCTGTACCAGCACAGCACCCACTCCAACCCCACTTGCATCACACTCCACCTCAAATAACTTGTCGAAATCTGGCAAGACAAGTACTGGTGCCTCACACAGACACTTCTTAATTTGTTGAAAAGCCTTCTGAGCATTTTCAGTCCATTTAAACTCCCCCTTCTCCATGCATTCAGTAATTGGAGTCGTTATGGAGCTGAAATGCCTCCTGAATCTTTTGTAGAATTATGCCAACCCATGAAAATTCCTTACTTCTGTTACAGTTTTTGGTACAGGCCAAGATTCAACAGACTTAATCTTCTTTTGATCCACTGATATTCCCCTTCCAGAAATGACATACCCAAGAAAACCCACTTCTTCTACCATGAAAGTACATTTCTCAAGCTTACCACATAGCTTATATTTCTTAAGAGTCTAAAAAACCTGCCTGAGATGCCCAAGATGCTCTTCCTTCGATATACTGTAGATGAGAATGTCATCAAAATATACCACCACAAACTTGCCCAAGTATGGTCTCAAAACTTCTGTCATTAGTCTCATGAAGGTGCTAGGAGCATTAGACAACCCAAAAGGCATAACAAGCCATTCATACAACCCATACTTGGTTTTAAAAGCTGTTTTCCACTCATCTCCTTCCCTTATCCTTACATGATGGTACCCCTGTCTCAAATCTATCTCAGAGAACACCACAGCCCCACTTAGTTCATCCAACATATCATCCAATCTAGGAATGGGAAACCTATATTTGATGGTGATATTATTATTGATGGTCGTGCTGTCTATACACATTCTCCAAGACCCATCCTTTTTGGGTACCAACAAAGCAGGCACTGCACAAGGGCTCAAAGACTCCCTAACAAACCCTTTGCTTATCAGCTCTGCAATTTGGTTTTGTAACTCTTTAGTGGCAGTGGGATCACTCCTGTAGGCAGGCCTATTTGGCAGCATGGCACCAGGAATGAGGTCAATATGGTGCTCTACCCCCCTCACAGGTGGTAATCCAGCTGGTAATTCTTCAGGAAACACCCCAGCAAACTCCTGAAGCAGCTATTGGACTGATTCTGATACTACTTGGTGTTGTACTTCAGCTTTCTTGGCATATAACAACAATATAGGCTCTTCCTCCTCAATACACCTTGCCATTTCAGCCTCATTTAGGAAAAGATTTTCCCTGATTGCATTACTCATGCTAGGTGTGCTAGAACACCTCAGACTTAGGTGGTAATGGTGCAAGCATCATACTCTCTTGATTCAACCACCTAAGCCTATAGGAGTGTGGATGAGCAGTAGTAGGTAACTCCAACTTCTGAACCATGGTAGTTGAAGCTACATTAGTGCAACTACCTCCATCTATAATCAAATTGCATACCTTCCCCTTGACTGTACACCTAGTCTGAAAAATGGAAGTACTCTGATCTTCCTCTAAGGGTTGGGGCTGAGAATGCATAACCCTCCACAAGAACAGAGCTTGACCCGAATCAGGTGGAACATACAAAGTTCCTTGCTTTTCCTAATCAGAGTCACTATCATCCCCTCCACCTACTTCTATCTCAACAACTCCTTCTTTTTCCATCTGCTCCACCTCAAATATGGACAATGCTCTTTTTGTTGGGCATTCTCGGCTAAAATGTCCATAACCCTGACATTGGTAGCATTTTCTCTTCAACTCCCCTACAACAGGCCTCCCCTGGCTTCCTGCATTCAACCCTGAACCACCTTCTTTAGGAACAAGTTTATTTTCCCTAGATGGTTTCTCCATTTCAGTTTTACTCACTACAAGGTTTTTTGGAAACAGAGTTTTGGACCAGGGTTTTGTGGTGACAAACCTCGATTTTTCCAGCTTTTCCACCTTGAGAGACAGCCTCACAACATCCTCAAAAGACCACAAAGGCTGCAACCTGACCTTATCAGAAATTTTCTCACTCAAACCCCTGTTCTGGTTTTTCAGTAATTTCACATTGCAATGTCAATTGCTCAAACTCAAGCAAATAAGCCTCCACTGAAAGATCCCCTTGCTTAAGTTGGGTGAGTTTAAGAAAAAGGTCATGTGTATAGTCAGATGGGATGAACTTGTCCTTGATTGTTTTCTTAAGTTTGATTCATGACTTAACAAGGGGGTTTCCTTCTTTGTTTCTTTGAGCTTTTAAAGTTTCATACCAAAGTGAAGCATAGCCTTTCATTTTCAAGATTGCAACTTTAAACATCTTAGCATCATCATATCCTTTATACTCAAAGATTCTATCTACAGACCTCAACCAATCTAAACATTCATCAGGGTTTAAACTACCAGAGAACTCGGGAATTTGCACCTTGAGATGTCTGTCAACCTCCTCCTGACGCTGCCCTCTGCCATCCTCCTCTGAATCTGACTCATTTCCATTCCTCTGACCTCTTGTAATCCTCCTCATGTGATTCAGGTCTTCCGGTGCGTGTGAGTTGGTTTAGTGTCGTCATCATCAGGTTCATGTGCCCAGTTAACGTTTCCAGATTGTTCTCAAGCCTCTCTAATCTCTCCACTCATTTTCAGGGATTTTTGTTGTTAGGATTGATGAAGGATGAAGGTTTTTTTGTAGTTTTGTGTTTAAAGTATGAATCTTTGAAAAGGAAATCACAACCTAAGCTCTGATAACCAATTTGATACGTAAACTTTTGAAGAAAGCAAAAGTAGTCGAGTTTGAAAATTTTGTTGTTAAAAGAAGAAAGTGAAACTGTGAATTTTTACGTAGAAAATGATGATTAAAAGTGGTGCAAGTCACACCGGAGACCAGCCACGAAGGCAATGGGGCGCCACAAAGGTCGCCGGAATACCACGAAGGATAAATGAGTTAAACTCAGATATTTACTCAACAAAAACTGAGTTTTCCTTACAACTTTGCACTGTATATATAGAGGCAGGCAATGCATCTCGACCCTCCAACAACATCTGAAGGCTGAGGAATTTTCGTACAAGGAAGACTCCATAAATGCAGAAAATAAACTAGTTATGACAGAAAATTGAATTCCTATTGGCTAGTACAGAAGTAGGTGGTTGTCTTCTTGTGCATGTGACTGGAAGACTCTCCTAGCAGTACTATATGAGTTGCTACTTGTACAAGAAGACGCCACCAGCTTGAAGGACCACTTCCACGTCTCTTATGCTACTACATGTGATTTACTTGCTATTTTTGACAAGAATTTGCATAAAGAGTATGGTTATGATTTTTGCTAACTGATATTCACCTACTTTCTGACACCTTTGCCTTATTTATCCTAGGATAGTTGAGGCTCAGCTTTGCAGTCCCTTGTATGCAATCAAGGACAACCCTGACCCATACCCTGACCATTTCCGGCTGCTTGGACCCCGAGGTTTGGTTTTGAGAGGAAATTCTGATTAATGCTTGATTCAGATATTTCATGTAATTTGGACATGCCCCTAGTCCTTACTTCCGTATATCATCACTTAGCTTTGTTGTTTATTTTCTTACCTTTAAAATAAAATATATATATATAAAAAAAAAAAAAAAAAGAAGGAAATCACATACATATAACCGAAAAGTACCTTCCTAATCAGGGTAGTGCCGAACATATCAATTACTCAATTGATAACGATGAGTTCTTTACCTTGGGGTTGGTCACCTAGGCCAAGGAGATGAGACTTTGGCTTTCTTCCATCTTCTAGGCAGTTATGTACTGTGCATCTGAACGATTCTCCTTTCTCCTAACATAAATCCTTACTAGCGCAGGAGACAGGAGGTTTGTAGCCTAATCCGGCTCTTGACGAACTCACACTTCCTTCAAACTCGTAGACTTTCTTCTGTGTGTCGCTAAAACCATGTGGATGAATGTCGATGACTTGACCCATGGGAATTGGATTATCGAAGTCATATCCGGACTTTGCAAGTAGATTGTAAGCTTTGGCATCAAATCTACCCTTATTGATGTCTTTGACGACACCTTCATCTTTCTTTTTGGAATCGGAAGAATCCAAGGGAGCTTTATTAATGAGTCTCCCTCCAGACGTCTTGGCTTAGGGAAGAGTAGCTTCACCTTAAACAATCTCGTGGCTTTTCTTATCGCCATGTGTGCTTGATGCTTCTTTTCTATAGTACTCTATAAATGGAGATTGTCCTTCCTTCCGAAAAGATTTTGGGACATAGCGTAGTACATGGACAATGACAGTTGTGAACGACTTGTTATTTCCACTGATGGAGTTGCAAATAACAACTTTGTTTCGTCTTTGGCGTCAGATTGCTCCTCGTCTTTGTAGGAAGCATCGTCACTTTTCTTTGCAGCACCTCCCTTCCCAGTTGATTGAATGGAGGCTGGAAGAATTTCATTAGACATCGCTCATTGCACGAAAAACTTGGCATCATCAAAGGGAGTTACCAAACGGCTTAGCGTCTCCATTGCTCTTTTTTACGCCATCACGATAATATTTCATGCATTGGTGAAGAGTGGAAGCAAGAACACAATTCTCGTGAAGCCATAGTCTTCCAAGCAGCAACTTGTAGGATGTTTTAGCATCAATGATATGGAACAACATACTTGACGCAGGTTCCTCCATGTCGAGCCTCAATCGGATCATGCCAATCGCACGTTGACTGTAGAGGTTGCATCCTTGATCATTATAAAGCTTTTATAAAAGTTCTTCAATGCCAATGCTCAACTCGCTCATGGCGGCTTTTCGCATAATGTTGACAGCTAAACCTCCATCAACTAGGATGCGTTTGACCTTATGTTCCCTAATATATCCAGATACAAATAAAGGACGGTTGTGTGTCTTAAATTTTAGCAAGAGATCTTCATCAGTGAAAGACAACGCCGAAGTTGGTGCGTCGTTACAAGCGGCATACTTTGTTGAATTTTCTGCGTCTTCATTGTCATCCTTTAAATCTTCAGAGAACATTTATGGATGGGATAAAGCTAAGGCCATCAATTGGCGAATGTCTTCTGCAAGTCCAAAATTTTGTTTCTATCTCATTTGCGAAGGGATAGACCCTAGAACAACAAAGATCTTGGCATCTCTTTTGACGTGGGTGACCTCCTTCAAGGAGTCGTTGTCTTGTGGACCTTCCTTCTTATCCTCATCGTCATTGGTAAAGGAGATTGTATGGGTATCAGTCGTGTTGAAATAGTTCTTTGGAAAGAATTCCTCCAGACGCAAGATTTCAGGGCGTTGCTGCTCAAGAAGGTCGTTTAGTGAAACTTGCTTTTTTTTTTTTCCTTTACCACCCTCTACTTTTGCTTGTTGTTGGCGCGAGACTTCCTTTTGATTTCTTGCTTCGCTTTGGCTCGAGGTAGAGTCACTGGAGCTTTTGGTCGAGGCATGACTTGCTTTTTAGACTTTATCCTCGTAACTAAAGTCCATTCTTGGTCATCATTTTCGGTTAGGATCAAAGAAGACTCCCTAACATGTTTTGGGCAATTCTGAATCGGAATCTCTATAACAACGTGCTCCAGAGTACCGTATTGTATCAATTGAAACTTAATTGATTGTTCGGTAGGAATTGTTAGCTCCATACTTTTCTCTTTCAACATCGTACAATCTTTCGTTAAATGACCTTGCACTTTGTGATAATGACAACATTTTTTATGGTTGATTTCTTCAACACCCTTAGGACGTATCGCTCTTGTAAGGGGCTCGTACGATCCATCAATGATTGATGTGTGGTTGGTCGTCGTGGACTCCTTCTCGAGTAATATCTTCCCATCTCTGGATAAATCCATAATATTCTCCTTAAACGTCACACAGTCTTCAATTAGATGACTTATCACCCTATGATAGCGGCAGTTTTTTGGGTGATCGCTCTTTTCAGCATCTTCAGGACGTTTCGCCTTTGATAGTTCGATGAGTTTATTTCCAATCAAGGCATTTAACATTCCAGAGAGTTATGACTTTTTAAAAGGATACTTCTTTGCTAGAAGCTCCTTCAAGGTTGGTCGACTTTCGTTCACCTCTTTGAAGACGGCTCTTCCTTCTTTCGATACTTTAGTTTCGTCGAAATTTTGACACGATTTGTAGAAGTGGTAGTGATCATCATGGCTGTGACAATGGATCCTTGAATTCAAAGCTCAAGGAACGACACCAGCGGTTGATGTAGGCTATTACTGGCTCATCCTTGCATTGCTTGGTATTTGTTAGTTATGACATGCAGACAATTCTTGTAATCGTGTAGAATCGATTGAGACTCACTTTCCAACTGTTCCCAAACCGGCAAGTCGGTATACCAGTCAAATGTTATACCGCCAAGTGAACGAACAAAATGTTCACCAATTGATCGCCTTCGGCGCCGGCAGTATTGCACGTTTCGATAAAATGAGCGACATGTTTCAGGTGACCCTTTCCATCAAACTAACGAAACTTGAGAGATTGATAGCCGGAGAGCATCCGCAGGTCATCAATACTCTTTGTGTATGGCTTCACATAATAATGGGTTGCATGAGATCTAACACCTAATTGAGTCTTGATAGTGTTCGCCACTAACTCTTGTTCGGCAATCATAGATATGTTGGACGCTCCTGTAGAAATGCCTCCGATCGAACCACCATAGCTCTCACTCCCATGATCACTTTCACGATCAATTTGCTTGTCCTTAAATTTCATCCGTGTAACACTTCGACTCATCCGGAAGTAGTCACCTATGGCAGCCTGCCAGGCTGTGTATAGATCTCACAGACCAACACGGGTCCTTTCACTGTACTTTGACCTCACTCGTGCGCACCTTGATTGGGAAACTTCCCATGAGGTCACCCATCCTAAAATTACTCCCAGTCAAGCACGCTTAGCTGTGGAGTTTTTATCACATGGGCTTCCTAAAAGTAAAGTCGACTTTGTTGGTATGACTAGCACTGTCAATCCTTTTAGACACCTCATATGAGCCTTTAATCTGTTAGGAACTTCCTCTGAAATCTAGGGTATTACACTCATCCCCTCTTAAGACTGCAACGCCCTCGTTGCGCTTGGCAGCCAACCATAGTCTAATTCTAGGATCCCTGTTAGGATGTGTACAGACCTCACAGACGAACACGGGTCCTTTCGACGCACTTTGATCTCACTCGTGCGCACCTTGGGAAGCTTCCTAGGAGGTCACCCATCCTGAAATTACTTCCAGTCAAGCACGCTTAACTGTGAAGTTCTTATAACATGGGCTTCCTAAAAGGTTAATCGATTTTGTTGGTATGGCTAGCATTGTCTATCCTTTTAAACACCTCATATGAGCCCTTAATCTCTTAGAAACCTCCTCTAAAATTTGGGGTATTACAATCCGAGCTTTCTTTTCCTCATTCTCCTTTGTGAGCCTATCAACAGCTCTTTGCATCTCAGTCATCCGTTCTGGAAGTCCTCTCCAATTGTGTTGACTGGGGCTGCGAAAGAACCAAAAGACTCAAACTACATCTCGTGGTGTTGTTCCTTGATGGGAGATGAATTGGAGTGGTTGCTAATCATCTCGATTTCATTCTCCATTTGGATAGTGAATGAGTCGAACATTGGGCTGGTAAACACAAATTTTGTACTTGCCCAAAATTAAGAATTTAATTGTATACGGTCTCTGAAATAATGATATGAAATCGAATCAACTTCTTGTAATTTATTATTTATAATTAATATATCAATTAATTAATATATCAATAAATAATATAAGAGATAAGTATCATTAATCCCTTAATCAAAAACCATTAGTGGGTTGTTCATCTCCAACGATGAGTCACAGGAGACACGTGGCGTTATTTGATTCGCCATTTATAAATGATGTAAGCTTGCTACGCTTGGTCGGTCAAATAGTCAACTCCTACGTGGCACATTTTAATTGGCTGATTATTTTTAGCCTCCTACAATATTTAGTAATGCTCAAAATAGAAATGATTAATTTCTCAAAATGAATTAAAAAACCGTAACACCTAATTATAATAATTACCCAAAAATGCGGGGTGTTATAAAGGATTCGCTTGGGGCTATTGTTAGAGCGTGCAAACCCAATTGAACTATTGGGCAAAAAATAGAGAAAAGAGATGGAAAGTTCAGCACGAGTCAAAAGGGCCGAGATCAAAACGCGCGTGGCACAGGTGTATAAGCACTTGCATGGAGGTGGTATAAATACCCAACAAAGGGGTCTAAAACAGTATTCATTCTCACAACACTTTACTCATCTAACTTACCTTCTCTTAATTAATTATATAAACCCAATAACTCGACTGTCGTAAGGGGTCTCTAATACCTCCCGTGGCCTGGGTAGTGACGTGTACCTTGTGTGCAGGAGGCTTGGTCAGCGAAGTCATCTCGAGTGCTGCTCTTTAATTAAAAACGGTGATTGTCTAATATCTAATGGAATAAATACTTCTTTGCCTCGAGCAGGTTGATATACTTTATTTACTTGTGCCAATTGTTTTTTTTTTTTTCCAATTGTGAATATGTCATAGTGACTTGTGCAGTTGTGCCATTTGTGAAAGTGGAGACTAGCATATTGACATGGACCGCAAAGAATAGTTCTAGTTTTGCTCTCTTTAATTTATAAATAAGAAAACTAATTTTGCTATCTACCGTAGTGCCCTACTCATACATTTATTCGATCAACTTAACAAATATATTCCCAATATATTAACAAAATTATAATGTATAGTATGTTTATGTTACTCGCCTAGACCCCTAAGAACCACCTAAAGACTGGTGATTATTGATTGGCTAGTGTGTAGGAAACTCTATCGTTTTTATAAGTTTTAATTAGCAAGTTTCTTCTATCCAAGATTCCAAGACTCGTCCAATGTTGGCTTTTCACTTAATTTGATTTTATTAAAAAAGGCCGTTGAAATCTTTTGTCATCAATATGTTACTTACTTCGCATATATTTAGCAAAAATAAAATGAAATAGCAAGTTCAAGAATTCGGAAATAATACGTAGCCAAGAACTAAAATTCAGCGATGTATATATAGGTATTTAGGTACCAATTTTCTTACTACATACATAACTCACCTCATTACATGATCGCTTAACATTTACTCCATTCAGTACAACACTCGTTTAGGTGTAAAGTTCTTCTAATAAGTTTCATTAGACTGCCGACCTATAGCATCATTCAAGAAGTTATCGCCTTCAGTAATAGTGGTTATTTTTTCTTGAGAGGACAACAATGATACTAGACTACTAGTATTCTTTTTATGTAATATTAAACTATTTCAGGACATGGATTTGGCCTTAATTAGAAATTGTGACTTTTCCAACTGAATATGAATGAATGAAGTGATATGAAAAAGTCTTGAAAATTAGAATCAGAAGGTTAGCAACTACTATATAAACATACGTTCGATCAACTTCTGCATAGTATTCCGCCTACAAAAGTTAATGAGGGAAAAAACTGATGATGATACACAAAACAGGTAATTCATTCAATTCATTCTATGTTTTTTCAACATGCATCATTGTCGAAATAAAATTGTGCATAATCTAAACTAGTAAAACTACTCATAACTCTGCTAATATAAGTTCTAAGTTCTAAGAGAAACTCTGATTCCGCGACTACACTAATTTATTTAGATTGGAGTTGCCAAGTACGAATTGAAGGTAATATTTTGGGCTAAAATTACAAACTACACGATCTTTGTCGACATACATTTCTAATTCATATTCGTCAAGCAACAATATTGATAGCGCATTTAAACTCAAGCGATTATATATATTACCAATGGAGGTGGTGTAGCTGTTAAGATCTAGACTTTTAAATACTGATCGATCATAATGATGATGAGCTACGTACGTGAACTCCATGTATATGATATTATCAATGAATGTATTGATTATTTTGCTATTTTACTAGAAGATAACTATACAAGTATATAACTCGATCTAGGGATGATTTTTAAAATTTACAGGGTCCAAATCCAATCCAACAGGTTAATATATAGCTCATGATTCTTATTATATATCCTCAAGATAAGATCAGCTGACCAATTCAGATTATGTAACAAACTTATTGAAAGATTGCATTGTCTTTCTGTCTCTAATAAGAAAAAATCGTAGAATCAAATTAAGGATGGATCCATATATGTACATGGCTCACCTGAACATGAACATGAACACAATGGTGAGGATGCTGCCGCAACCACCTCGGCCAGCACGGCCACCGCCACCCATGATCGTCGCCAGGAGGTGCACGCACCCCACCTTAAAGCTAATGCATGGACTTTGACGAATCATTCGCATTTACATGCGATGGATAATGTGAAGAGATGGGGTACGGGATTTGCTAGTTGCTACGTATGTACAGCTGGATGTGACTATCAATTGCACGAGGAATGTGTCACAGCTTCTGCTAGGACATACCATCCTTTCTACGACCAGAAATTGTTCACGTTTCAACGCGAAAAATCGGCTAATAGTAACACTTCGACCAAGTCATTCAAAGCCTGTGGGATAGCGGTGAAAGGGGTGTCGTATACGTTTGTGTCTGAGTATGGTTATAGCATCTTTTTGCACCCTTGTTGCATGAACTTTGCCTCATTCCTTAGAAACTGATGACGGAGACATTCTCGTGCTGAAGAAAAGGCTCGAGTCTCGGAAATGTCAATACTGCGATAGGGTAAGGCTGATTGGAGGCCAGATTAAGGGGTGGGCGTACGTATCGATAATCGACCAATGAAGAATTTGTTTGTCATGTTAAGTGTATGAAAGACATGTTGTATGAGGATTGGTGTATGTATGCGCACATGGAAGACCTAGAGGGGCCATGGTGGTTTAGCCCTTATGGACCGCATTATGGTAATGATGATGATTACTTTGTTCCGTGGGTTGGATCGAGCTACAATTGTAGCTCGTCTCAGCCCACTTGGCCTGGCCAACAACAAGTAGTAGTCCACCATTATTACTATGAAGGGCAACCACAAAATAATCTAGCCTTCGTGTCAACTCGACCAACACAATGTAGTAGTCCAGCCTCGACATCAGTAGCGCGACCTACAAGCAACCATTATAGTGGAGGGCAAAATAATAGTCTAGCCGTGGTACCATCAGCTCGACCTACAGGCAACCAATATAATGGAGGACAAAATAATAGTCTAGCCGTGGCATCAACTCGACCGACGGGCAAGAAGCGTAAGATGTTCTGAAAACTGACCAAGGCAGATGTAAAACTTTTCATACATTCCGCCGTTGGGAATCCGCTTGGTGCCATTGAGGCAGTCCACAATCTGTTTTGGGATTTAATCTTATTTGTCTTAACATTAATTTGAATTTTGGAGTGATTTTAAGTTCTTGCTCAGTCAGACATATTCGTAAGCTATATTCGTGATTGTGATGTACTACAAGTCTACTAGTAGGATTTTTGATGATTTATGTTTTAGAGTGGGCATATAGCCAGATATAAGCACATTGTACTCTTTTTTTCCTCACTTTTGAGTCACATTCAAGCATATTTGTAGATTGATTCCGCGTTCTTCCAAGTAGAATCCCTACAATGTACTGTGTGTAATAGAAAGCACCAAATATTTACTTCATCAACGTAACCAATTCCACACCCCCGCAGTATTAATCAAACACACTACGATATCCAAGGCAAGCCCATTCCGCCCAGTGGTGATCTTTCGATATCCTTGCTTTTACTTGAAATGTTCTCTAATTATGTACAAGTGCATAGTTGATCACATTTCACAACACATGCCAATCTTTCATTATGTTATCATTAGGATCACAGTACAAAATGTGAGACCGACCTGCTGGTATTGGGTCGGTGACCCATATCCAGCCCAAGTTTAATTGGCATGTAAAACGTATTCGGATTGCTTTGATAAATAAAGCATGTGGGCCTCTTTGTTTTACATGGTTATATACTTACCTTGTTTTTGGTAAGTGGTTTGGCACGGCACATGTGCCGTGGTAGTATTTAAAGGAACGAATTCCTTTGGCAAAAAGTAATTGTGTTCGTGGATTTTGCGGAGCAATTGGTACGTAGCTACGGCAGAAGCAATACGTCGTATTTGCTTGGTTTTCTCCTTCTCTCACGGAGGTATACACGGCTAGTATTAGCGGGTGTTCAAGAATCAAGACGGTTCAAGTCTTGGTGTGGGAGTGTAGCTGCGGGCGCAAGTCGACTCTTGCGCTTGAGATTAATATCACGGTTCAGTACAAGGTTCGTCTACAGTACAGGAACGGTTAGTACATCTATTCAGGTGTGGTTTATCTCTAGGAGTATCATTAATTGGTGATTATTAATTATACTC
>JBBYHQ010327458.1:0-14729 GCA_038382645.1 Spergularia azorica
AAATGTGCTGTATCTGTTTCTGATCCCTAACCTTAACTTTTCCTGTGATTTCTCTCTTAACAAGCTTCGTATGCCCTCGCATCAAACTTAGGATGGTGATTGTTGGGCGATAAGGCGAGGATTACGAGCTTCAATCAGATTCAGTTCAGTGTTGCCTGGCGTCAAACTACCTTGTAAGTCCGGGGAACCGTTTGTACACTACATTCGCGACTTTTATGAGGTGGTTACTGTGTATAGCAGTTTGTTAAGCATATGGCATAGGAAGTTGGGACAATGTTAGGGGTTACTGAGCAGATGTTGTTTCCAAACAGAAGGTTGAGTTTTATTAATACATGCATCATATATACTGCTAGATTAAAAAGAAAGTTTTGTACTAACTAGTAAAAATGGAGCAGAATTTCTGCTTTCGACCTTTATATAGATATCGAATTATCGATGGTGTTTCTAAGCTACATATTTAGTGACCGCACCTTTTCTTTTCATGTAAATGTGCGATTTTGATCGTATCTCCCTCAACTTCAGTGCTCTGCAGTCGAAACTGTAGCGGTCATGGTTATGGCTTTAGGGCAATACTGGTTCTTGGTTTGGTTGCTAGCACCCCTCGGTTTCTGTTTCTGTTTCTGGATTCCTGTTGAAGCGCGATTTCAATACCGGGAGGAGAATTAGAACCTACCATGTGTATATGTATATCTTATGTGGCAGTTAAAGAGTAGAGAATACGAAAACTCCCTGTATTTCTCTCCGTTGTATTAGAAACTCGAAACCTTGAATGGGCATGTTTATCGATCAGACTAATACCTCGTTTTAGTCCTGATACTCGACTTTATGTAACACAACTCAATCGTACGAGTCTTTTCACTACTAGCAACTCAATTGAACAAGTTCGATTGTCCAACTATACATAGGAGTGATTTAAAACATAAGAGAATATGAACAAGTGATGATACATTACCAAAAGACAAGTCATATATACTCTCAAATTGAGTTGTTTTCTTAATGGAGTAGAATTTCCAAATCTTAAAGATGAAGTTTATGCAGCCAAGTACTTATCAAGCCTTTCAGCTAAGTTAGTCTTGCCAACTGCGCCAACAACAGTGTCTACCCTTTCACCATTCTTGAAGAAGAGAAATGTAGGGATACTCCTTATGCCATACTGAGTAGCCAGACTTGGACTTTCATCTGTGTTCAGCTTGTACACTGCAACCTTCCCGGCGTACTCTTTCGCCAACTCGTCGATCACCGGAGAGATTAGCTTGCACGGTCCACACCATGGTGCCCATAAGTCCACCATCACCGGGATTGGGCTCTCTAGGACCAACTCTTTCCAGCTTGTCTCATTCACATTAATCACTACATATCCAAAAAACAAAAAAAAATGGTGTTAGCCTTAGCTTGTTTCAATACATGTCATATTGTTTAAACCTCGTCATAATTAGGAGCCTTGTTACTACACAACCCTGTATACCGAGTTAGCCTTTTCATAACACACGTTTTCGAAAAGTCAAGAGTAGTCCATGCACCCCTGAAATCGCCACTAATCATAATAGTAAAGGTTTTTACAACATGGATGCACTATGACATTACTAAGTCTCTTAACTTTTCACATTTTGTAACATAAGATTACTACTCCTTAATATATTATTTGCACATGCCCATCAGCCAAATTTTGCAACAATCCAACAAAAAGTTTCTTCTAAATTACGTATCCTAACGCAAAAATGCACAAATATACATATGGTACGTCATAATTACAAGTTTAAACCAGGATTATATATATTTTTTTTTACAATTTTATAAATAGAAATACAAACAAAGTTAAAAAATTACCTTGGTCGACAGCTTCACTAGCCTTGCATACAATGCTAGGCTTACGGGATCGTGTAGGTGACGAAACGAAAGAAGATGTTGAAGATAACACTGGGAACGATCTCTTAAGACCGCGAAAAGTCGACAAATTACGGTTTGGTAGTAAGTGTGTGTGAGTGTTTAGAGCAATGGCTCTCACTCCTGTTGATGTGCTCAATTGCATACAATTTTCTGCAGCCATTTTTTTCTCTTTAAGTTTATGTTGATGAAATTTTTTTCTTTGTTGTGATGAGTTTGAGTTAACTAGTTAACCTTAGCTTGTTCATGACATTTGTTCTTTGGGAGTGTGGATATAATTGGAGAGAATCTGAGGCTCATAGAATGATCATATTCATGTGGATGACATTTGCTCAAGGACTTGAACGGTGCCACATGGGCCATGACAATTCCATGTCATTTGGCATTGGTTGATGACCCTTTAGCTTGTTGAAAGGGAGCCAAAACAATTAAATGTACTAATACTACCCCCAATGGCAACAAATTGTGGCATTATTATTGGAATCAATAGGCTACGCAAGCATGATTACCATTTAGCTAATCAATCTTAATGAATTGAATAATAAAAATGAGTTGGTCGGAACTAGGATAAAAGTTGAACTGTGTCGAAATTTGTTTCTTGAAGTTTGAGTTTTGTCCAAATTCGAGCAAGAGATAGATCAGATATGACAATAAAAACTCTCTCAATCAGTTGTAAGACTGTTACATTCACATAGCTCGAACTCAACACCTCTAGTTCTGTTGGTTGAGTCACGTTTCTAATCATTAGTCTATTCAACAAGTTTTACTTGTTTTTGCTCAATTGAATCTAAATACAACTAAATAAAAATGACACACCATTTGTTAAATTCGTGGTATTAAATTGGTGTTATTCGCTTGAAAATATTGTCTTTTTGCTATGATCTGAATTTTGCCTCCATTAACACCAACATTGAGATTAATTTCATTCGCTCAGAATTAAACTTAATTTCTAAAATTGAAAAGAGATTCATAGCTTAGATCCCTTTCTATTCACCTGAAAAATTTACAATATCTAAACTTCCGGCCATATTAATACCAATACTATGACTATTTGCGACCTCAAAAAAAAAAAAAAAAACATCACAATTGTTTTCAATTATGTTAGCGGGATACAAAATTAAGAATCAGGTGACCTTTCTAGTCAGAATACCACCGAGAATTGCGACGGTTCGATTTTGGCCCATCTCATATACAACACTCACAATCCAAACAACACTCAAGTTCATTCCAAAGTGAACACACATTCCCATTAGGCCCAAAACCAAGAAAAAAACTCGCAATGCTAAACACTTTCTTTCCAAACACACCATGTTTCCTCTCCTCCTCTTCTACATCTCCTCCCTTGTCACTCTCTCTCCTCTCTTCTCCAACCCTTAAACCCAGAAACTTCACCATGACGTCTTCCACCAACAACTCTCTAACTTCAACTTCTGACCAATCTGATAATAATAATGAAACTAGTAACAACTCTTCTAAGCCTTTCTTCGATATTTACGGCCCTGAGGTAATTTCTTTTTTTACTTCATTATGTGTGTTTTAATGATGGGTACATTTAACTTCTCATTGACGATTCATGTTAGCCGACCCCGTAATCATTTTGGGTTCATTATGTATATTTTTGTGATATGGGGTTTTGATAAAGGTGTGATTTTTGTGATTAATTAGGCGAGAGCTGAGATTATTTGGAAGACCCCAGATGCTAATTCTACTTTGAGCTTGCAAGTATGCTTCTTTCTCTTACTCATTGTTTTAATTTAATGAAAAGTTTGTGTTAATTATTGTTTTTTTAAAGGATTAGTGATGATTAGGAGGTTTAATTAGCTATGGAAATTTTGGTTGGTGTGCAGGATGTTCAAGGGCTAATTACTTGGGTTCTTGCTGATGGGGACATGCACCCTTGTGCTTTTATCAAAGTATGTTCTGCTTCTTTTATTTAATGTTGCTAGGTGTAGAATGCAGTTTTCGACTTTTCGTTATCGCCGTCGGTTTTTCTTTGACATGGTTGTATGAGGCTAGCTAATATAGTTTGGGAGGAAAGGTAGAAGTTGTGTTATTTGAGGGTCGAATTCTGATGCTAGCTACACAGCAGAAAGTGATTCTTGGCATGTAAAGTTGATTGGAAGAATTAGGGCTTTGGTGCTCGCCGTTGCTTGAGAGTAAATAGTTTGAAAGATACCACTTACTAGGCTGGATATTGGTATATATTCTATTGGAGTTTGAGACGTATTTTATGTTAAAGGGTGTTAGTAAGCGTTGTTTATGTTGCAAGGAAGAGGTTAGGATGCTTCCTTGAGTAAATATTTGAGAGAAGTTTTGGGTCCTGAATCTGGGATGGTGGGCAATCACGATGAAGGAATGCGATTGCTGATATTTAAGGCTATCTGTTGCTCGGGGAGAGGTGATTTCATCCGTGATTAATGGGTTGTGAATAAAATCCTAACCATGTACATTTGCCAAATTATTTGATTGAATTTTACATTGGGGTCTGGAGGTAAACGGATATAGAATGTAAGGTAATGATGTATTATCCAAGTAGTATTTGTTATCCTTTGGCATATGATTTTGGCACTCGGTTTCGGTAATGGTTGGTTGTAACGTAAGTCGGCAATTTAGTCGAAGTTTGTTTTATTCCATTGGATGTGATCAGTAGACACTAGACATTCATTCTTCATACGTGGTAGCAGCAGCTCAACCTGTGTGGACGTGAGCATTGGGAATAAGTAACCAAGGCCCGATATTGTTACTCAGCCACATTGACCTTTACCCTAGTGCCTCATAGTCTCCCGCTTATGGTTAGGTCATGGGGGAGGGTTCGGATGTAAGTAACCTCACCCTTATGTTGAATACACAATGAGGCTGTTTCCTAAAGATCAAAAATGAAAATTGTGTTGAGAATTGTATCGACCAAATGGTATTCCATAATATATGAAATTTAGACAGTTTCATTATTTTGCTATTTTATTTTGAGAAGAAAAGCGCAGACAGATAAATGAGCTATTTTACTTTGCTTATTCCATCATATTTTGTAGCCAAACAATAATGAGTTTTTGATATGTCCTTTGAACCATGAAAAAAGAAAATCAATTACTCCTCAGCTGTTTTATTGTTTCATTACTTCGGAAATTCTTGTTGATCTTTCCAAAGCGCTGAAACTAGACATCATCATTTGCTGCAGAACAAACCCCTCATTCCGAAAGTGGTCCTTCTATATGTTCCAGGCCTTGATGCAGAATTATATATGTCACAAATGAAGAAATTCAGCAATTTGAAAAAAAGCTGTGGCAATCCAAGGGCAGTTCAAGCTTTAAGGTTGGTAGCTACTCCTCTTTTAGGGTTTTCTGGATTCAATATCATTTGAGCTGTTGTTTAACTCGTCTGAATCTTGGTTGCTCTTGTAGCTGTGTATTAGATGGTATTCAGACAATTGATGCCCTTCTCACTTGCAAGTTCAAAAGAAAAAGATTACCTGATACAGTCTCAAGAAACGTTGACGAGTCGACTGGAAAAGGTATTTACTCTTTATCACAGTATGGCAGAAGCTAGGTTTTAGGGTCTCCACCCCTCTGTGATATTGCTTCTATCTTTTGCCACATGAGTCCTGTGTTATTTTTGTTATCGGATACAAGTTACTTCATGATGGTGTATATTATTTGAATAATTACTACTCCGTATCTTATTTTCTGTAAATGAAATCTGAAAATAATTTCGTCAGTATGCTTGTTCACTATCACTAATAGCTGTTGCCAGTGTTTATTTTTATCAGCCTTACAGAAATAAAAATAGTTGTCATTCTTGTTGAAGAGAAACTATCAATTTCCTTCTGTATATTACTCCAACATTGTAGTTTCCATATACTTGATCTCAACTGAAGTAAAAAGGATGCTAAGCCCCCATGAGTAAACTTTAGAAACTAGCACAGCTCTTTTAGATGCACGCCTGCACATTACTTCTCGTTTTTATTGCCCATGTCTCGCAATCTAACATTCAGAAAGTCGACCGTTGAAGTAGGACAAACACGCTGCTCCTCACAAAGACCAATGAATCTCAGCCACAATTTATAAGCCAATTCAAAATGGACGATAAATGCACCACAGTTTCAGTATTTTTCCAACAGAACAGTGATCTGATATTCTGATGTGGCTACCATTTCCGGATCAAGAGATTTCTATGCTATTAGGCATAGCTCAAATTAATTGTGTCGTGGTCAGTCTGGATATTTTGTGGGCTAGTTCTCATAAAAAACATAAATATTGTGCAGGTTAGTTAGGACCAGTTCTGAACTTCTGATTGTAAAACTAGTACTGCATGTCTTTATAAGTCTGTCAAAGCCATGAGGTTTATCCTCGTAAGTATTTCAAAAAGCATTCTAAGGCTAGTTAGAGTACTGGAAAACCAACATAATGAAGTATTATTATATTCTCTGATGTATTGAAATTACCTGCCTTGTCGCTCAATCTTTCTTTTCGAGAAACTTAAGTTTTGCATATATCTGTACAGTGGACTGTGGAGTGCCTAAGGAACCTGTATGAAAGTCTTAAAGTGGCCAATTATGTGATGTTGTTGTTTTCTGAATGTGCAGAATCTAGTTCTTCTACTCCCATTTCACCCCTTACCGAATTCA
This sequence comes from Spergularia azorica, assembly GCA_038382645.1. Taxonomy (NCBI): domain Eukaryota; kingdom Viridiplantae; phylum Streptophyta; class Magnoliopsida; order Caryophyllales; family Caryophyllaceae; genus Spergularia; species Spergularia azorica. The sequence continues at coordinate 6,506 of JBBYHQ010327458.1, forward strand.
TGAAGGGTCTACCATTCCCTATCACATATTACACCCTCACTGCAAAGCAACTGGAAGAAAATGGTTATTGCTTTTATCGACCTGGTGATACTTCATACTCTATGCACGTTTAGCTATTCTTTGCACCTTTGCCTTGCACCTTTGCCTTTGTTTCTACTTGCTCATTGCATTTTTTATGTAATTCCTTTTTGTAATCCTGTAGGGTTTATTTGTACCCGCCCGGCACCATCTGGGTCACTCTACTGTGATGTTTTAGCTCTTGACTGCGAAATGGTAAGAGTTATCATCGTCTAATTTTAACTTTGGTTAATTTTTGCATACAAAAGATATGATGTGGCTTCTGGTTCCAATATAAACTTTCTGGTTAAGAACACAAGATATGGTGTGTGTGCCAGTTTTTGGCATTCCCCATGTGGAACATAGCCTACATAGGTAGTCAGATGATGGTAACAAAATGGAAGGGGGATTTTTTCCCCTTTTTTTGTTTGTGCGTGGGTGTGTGGGTGGGTACGATTGCTGTTCAGACTGTAAGATTTTAGATGATTTTTGAGTTTATGAGCTACTCCGTTAGTTAAAGTTATCAGTTGCAGCCAAAACATTGGTAGCTGGTACTGATTTTGTTTTTCAAGGTGGTGTGAAGTAGAGGGATAGAATGAGTGGCCAATCTTGTACTACCTTGAAGTTTGATGACGTTTCCATTCGATTCCAAAGCCTGTCATTGTTATCCTTTAAGCCATGGCAATGTATCAATCATCAATTCTGATATGTGAGAACATAAGACATCTATTTTCGCTTACTTGAGGAGTGAATTGTTTCTAGCATGTTACCTTTTATGTATATAGGTGTTATTCAGTGTTGGCTGCTTGTTACTCTACTGGCTATTCTTAGTGACATGCCACCCTCACTTAAGATGTTGCTCCCTCCATTTATTTCCATTCTTCATATACTTTTTAACACGCTGGCGTGAACTTAACTATGCGAGAGTTGTGAAAAACTAATGTCATTTGTTGAAAAACATATTTGTTATGTAAATATGATGCTCACCAAATTACCTAATTTTTTGACGACACTAGCATAGTCAGTTTCGCACCTTTAAATGCCAGGGAGCTTGGAAATGAGTGAAGGTAGCCCTTCTTGTTATTCTTCAAGCCATGGCATTCTACAATCGATTGTGATATCTGACCACATAAAATCTATTTTTCCTCTTACATGTAGGACTGATTTGTGTTTCACTTGTTTCTATTTTAGTATCAAGATGTTATCAAGTCTATGCTACATGTTAATTATAAAGCTATTCTTAGTCACATATATCCATGTCTTATCGGTTATCGCTTAGGTTTTTCTTTCTTGCTCAAAATTTGTCAACCATGCTTCATGTAAATTTTTGGCAATTATCATTGTCGTTTAGTTATGGAACATTGCTTTGTACTTCATTTTTTATTTTTCGATTCTTGACAACCTATGTTTTGTTTCAGTGTGTCACTTCTGATGGGCTTGAGCTGACACGAATTACTCTTGTGGATGTGCAAGGTCAGGTGTGTTCTAAAAGTATTTACTTTTGTGAAGTTGGCTGAATGTTTCTGATCATTCTTGGGAACTTACAGCCTTTCTAGACTTATGAGAAAGGAGGTTGAGGGTACATTTGAGTTGCAAATACTTCTAAAATCTTAAGCATCCCTAAGTTGTGTCAAGTCTTTGTCAGAAAATAATAGCGCTCTTGCTTTTGACGTCCATAGTCAAGCTTATAACCTGATGTTAACCCTGTCATGCTTTTTGACTGAATCTACTTTATTTGCTTAGGAAACTGTTCTGAGTTCTGACCAAGCTATTCCTTTACAGAGTATTAATTACTTAGTCGCCAAATTAAGTCCTTATGACGATTATTAAAGGTACTCAAAATGTCAAATAATGTTGATATATTGATACAAATTTAAGAATGATTAGCCGTTAAAGCATTTTGACTTTGATGTACAATAATAGGTGTTTGTTTGTGGGTGAAGGGAGTTTTAGATATGTTTTCCAAATTTTTAGTCTGTGTTCTTCATTGTCCCCCTTGCTTTAACTTACAGAAGCATGCTGGTACAGCATAATGAATATCACCATTCTCTTTAGGATGTCTTAAGATTCTCTTAGTCTATCGAGCTGCTTAAGTGTATCAATCGCTGGGCTTTTATGTATATGATATGTTTAGGCATTCACAGAGGAAGATGAACCGTTCTGCTTTTTCTTGTTTGTTGTGTTGTATTTATTTATATTTTTGCTTGTATTCTCGAAAGATGTTTTTTAAATCCTGGCTTTTGTTGGGTTAGGATTCTGTTTTTAGCTTTCCCATTGATGCTTTCATCTCTGAACTTTGGAACTAAACCATCGTCATTGCTTTTTCCAGGTTCTGTTGGACAAATTGGTTAAGCCGTCAAACGCTATCTTAGATTATAACACAAGGTACTTCTCCAAAAAAAATACCTGTTGATGTTGTCTTCCAATTTTCCTTCCTTCTAGTAAGTTCTATTTGCTAATTGCAGAAACTTTGGGAATCTGGTATGGAAATAGGTCTCAATAGTAATTATGTCACTGCTTCATTCATGCTTTCTAAGATGTTGTCGAATAAAAGTCTTCTCTTGTTGGTTGTATATAATTTAATTGAACTTGACATTGGTGAATTTGGAATTTTATGGTTTAATTTTTAGTCTTTCCTTGGCTATTGAAACTTATTGCTCCATTCTTTTGGTTTTAAGGAGTGTGTAGGAGGGGTAATAGGGTTTCTTTTTCAAGGAGCCTTGACCTTGTGACATAGCTGACATGACATCTGTTCAAATCCCTCTAACTGCAATCGTTTGTTGCCATGATGTCAATTCTAGGTGATACTAGATGCTTTAACCATCGTGTCTTGTATGGGACCCTCCATAACTTTTACAATGTTTCAAGTTGTAAACTAGAAACAAAAATAAAATAATTAGCGTCTTTTTAAACATGTTGTGAGACATGAAATTGTGATAACATGCGTGTGTATATTAGGTTGCATGTTGCTGGTTTGCTTTGAACTCCGGAGAAGATGATGAAATCTAAGATGTTTCAGGCCAATAAGATTAAATGATGAATGAGCACCTTCTATCCTGACATATTACTGGTTGAATGATAGTTCAAGGTGATTTCGGCCTTCGACATTGTGAAATGTGATTACTGAAGTCTGAAGATACTGTTATGATGCGACTTATGGATATGGTTATTTTGCAATTTGGTTTTGGCATTCAGAAAATGCTGGGTTAGGTTATGGACATTCAAAGTGACACTTGAACGTTAATTTTGTGTTGGCAGCTTCTACTTTCAATCTTGTCTATTGAAGAGTCTAAAAGTCAAAGGTAGTATCTCCCCTCAAGCCTATACTCCAACTACTTCCACCCTAGAGGTGCCATTTGCGGCATAGGTTGCACAGACTGCTTGAAGTCGATCCTTTCTGGCAATGGGGCTTAGGGACTGTTATGTTGATTGATTTAGGTAGGGCGGCCTGCCTGTGGCATCTGTAGGGATAAATGAGTAGATTTCGACTAACGTCACACCTAAGATTATTTCCCTTTTAGGAAAGAAAGAAAATCTTGAGTGCGATATTACAGATATATATAAAGCAGTACACTAGAAAGAGAGATCAAGGACATCAAAGTAAAGTCAAAACAAAACCTCTGTTTCACGCGACGAGCCGGTCTCTCGCTTCTGCAAGGGTTCCATTGAAGTGAGAATACAGGAAAGGGCCTTTCTTTACAGCTGTTGCCCTTGTGAGAGGATCCCCTCAATTGGAAGACAAGCCTTTCGGTCGTCCCTTATCCTGGTCCAATCAGTGTTGCAGACTTTTCTGCGGATTTCATGTAATAGTTCCTTGCTGAGAAAGCAGTTAGGACAACGAGAGCTCCGCCCGTCTGGCAAACGCCAGGAATTTTTTTTTTCTTCCCCCCCCCCCCGAAATCGTATGTTAATTATTATGAAGTTTAGACTTATGTTGTGTGATTGTTATACTGGTACTACTTGTCAAGGTTCTGTGTGAGGTTTATTTGGTTAGCATGCAGGATATACTTAGAACCTGCTGGTGGCAGTAAACCAACTAAGCATAATCTTTGTGACTGTTTTTATTTTTCTTTTCTTTTCCTTCTTTTTGTCATTGTTTTGTAATGTCTGCTTTATGCCCACGGTCAATGAGTGCAAAACTTTTCCTGACATGACAGTTGCTTGTCTTTCATCTACTGGAATCTGGTAAATGCATTGTAGATGTTTCAGGATTTCTCTGATTTTTCCTGGAAACTTTTATTCCAGATATAGTGGGATCACAGCGGAAATGCTGAATGATGTGACCACTTGTCTTGAAGACATTCAGGTTGAATTTTTTCTCTCTCTCTCTTTGCGCTTTGTCCTACCAGATTCCTGAGACATCTGTGATGATGCTAACATAGAACACTTGTGATTTTGGTGATACAGAAAGAGTTTTTGAAGCTTGTTTATAAGGAAACTGTCCTCATTGGACATTCGTTAGAGAATGACTTGCTGGCTTTGAAAATATCGCATGAGCTAGTCATTGACACTGCAGTACTGTACAAGCATCCCCGTGGCGGCTCATACAAATCAGCTCTTCGAGTGCTGGCCAGAAAATTTCTCTCTAAAGAAATACAAGATTCAGGAAGTGGTCATGATAGCATAGAAGATGCTAGGACGGCTATGGAGCTGGCTTTGCTGAAGATTAGAAAAGGTAAGGGACTTCTCTCTTGCTATCACGCTAGGTGATACTAATTGTACTTGGGGTGGATGACAGAGATGGATTGGGGGCATGGTCTTTGACTGTACCACAATGTTCACAACTGTGATCCATGTCATTCATCTTTTTGAACGACTCACAGAAATTTAACAACTGATAACCTGAAGAACTGTGGGCGAGAGTGTAGTTTAGATGTTCCATGAGTGGTTTCTGGAATATACTTTTTCCGTGCTGGTCTACCACCGACTTTCAAATAATCAATTCTAGGTCTCATGACATCATTTTGCCAATGTTTACGTGAGATTTCAGCTATTAAATTGGTTTACATATTTTCACGTGTTTGGTATACTTTGTATCTTTGGAAAATGGCTTTATGCAAGTGTAAAGGAATAATGTGTATGTATGAGTTTACTAGGTGGAAGAGTTATATAGTTATATTGGCATTTGGCAATGGTGTGGTATAAACTGATATATGTAGCAGGTAAAATTAATGTCATTGCTTGGTAAGAATTATGTTTTATAGTTGGTTTTGAAAAATCAGCAGAATGAACACATATTCAGATATGTGCTTCTAAAGATGTGAAATTTTGCTTCCGCTCTTGTGAAGTAGCCGTGCACCGCTGTGTTTTACTCTCCATTGTTGAAGTATGTTATGAAACTTAAAGCATACTTATATCTTATGTTTTGAAACTTAAAGCATACTTCTTTCTTTTCTGGTTTTAGGGCCTGATTTTGGAACAGCACCACAATTTACGAGGAAGAAGCTTCTTTCTGTTTTAAGTGAATCTGGCAAAACAGCATCATTCATTGACGATGTTATCATTGTGAAACGTTATGCTTCCGGGTCATGCCATGCATTACCTGTCTCATCCGATGAAGAAGCACTTTCTAGAGCGACAAAAGAGGTGAAAAATGATAAGGTCCATTTTGTGTGGACTCAGTTTCCTGAAATAGATTCCTTTTTGAAGAAACAGGCAGATGACGATGAGATTTTTGATGCACGGCTAGCGGAGCTGATATCACTGGTTACATGTAAGGATAAGCCTTCTGGCAGAAAGGGAAGAAAGGATGCTGTATCGCCAACACTTAAGGAGATCCTAACTCGAACTGATTGTAGGGTTCACAAACTCTATTCAAGCTTACCTACGAATTCTATGCTAATTGTATTCACTGGTCAGGGAGACACTGCCGCAGTCCACAGGTAAACCTTGTCAAGTTAATCCATATACTAATTATTACTCGCGTTCCTTTATTTCAAAAGTCTACCAAAGTTGGCAGGTTGATGTCCTCATCTCGTGCTATCAAATCATCTACTTACACTGCCTGCTGTATATTTCAGGTTGCGGAAGATGTTAACAGAGCAAACCAAAAGCGAGGTACCCCGAGAAACGCTCATAAAGGTCTTGGAAGAGCTCCAGGCCAGAGCAGAAGTAGCATTATGTTTTGTGGGTATAAAAGACTGAAATTATTCATGTAGGAACATTGTTCCCTAATTGTAAAATGTAGGTTGCCACAATTTTCAACTAGCTATTATAGTACTCTGAAAGATGAGCTTCGGAAGGCATTTTCACAGTTCTGCAAACATCAAGAGCTTGGCTTCATCTTCCTGCTCAATTTTCTCTCTGATTTCGAGTGATATATTGTCATCGGTTCAATTTCGGGAACACCTCATGAAGAGATTGACGCATCTAAAAGTGACTCCGACTAATGCGTGTTTGTACAGCCGAGTTTGATGCTTCTAAAAGTTACTCGTTGAGTGTTTGTACAACCATGTTAGACAGTGATATCCACATTGAATACCTCCCAATGATGGTCTATCGTTATCTTAGAGCATCACACAGGTAATGACTCTGACGAGGAGCTGAGGATCGGAAAATTGAGCTTGTGGAGAGCGGATGTTCAAAGACGAAAAGGAAATGTTGTGCAAACAAGGTAAAACATAAGCAGATGACGAATCCCCTAAGTACTGAAAGACTGATAACTGTATATAGTCAGTAGATCACTTACACAAGAACTTCAAATACATAACGTCACGGTGAAATATTCCTGTTTCTAAGTCACTACATCAGTAAATCACCGGTTCACCACTTGTATTTCACCTATAGAACACAAACTTTTACAATAACCAGACCGTTATTACAAAATGTCACGATATATACAAACCTCGTTCATAAAACCTAGAACTCAAAACCTGGTTTGCTGGATGGACGGATTATGCTCAACTACAGCTTCTTACAAGATCAATCAAGTCCAAGCTGATGCAACAACCAAGTTTTTGCCTTCCCATCCGAAATGAAGTGCGTCCATTTCGTCCTTGATGTTGTAACTCTTACAATACTGCTTTACAATGAGCTCCTGAATTACGTCACCAACATTTTGGCGCATGCGACAAGGCCGGAAACCTGCCATCAGCATCCTTGCCCTCCATTTTCCTGCAACCTCATACCGCTCAATCCTCTCTTCCCCTTCACAAGCGATAATGTTCACAATGTCACGCGCCAAGCACTGCTTCTCGACGTTAACTCTATCTTGGCTCTCTCTAGGGAGGGTGGCATCGAGTGACTCAAAAACAGCAGAGTAATAGCTGTAGGCCTCGGAAAATCTGGACAGGAAAGGGGTGGTGTTTGTATTCACATCCTGCTCAACAATAGTTACCAGCTTTGGGTTCAGGCTTTTGACCATTCGAAGAAGTTGGTCTCGCTGGTTAATTGTTGAGACACTCTCATCAGGCATGTGGTGGAGCTGGAAAGCAAAATTTACTAAAAGAGACTCCTCTGCTCGGCACTGTAACACGTCCGGGGTTATAAGTGGTGTTCTGGCTGGCACTGCTCGGAACTCAAAAGGCAAACCAACAGATTCAGCTAATGCCTCCAGCCTTTGTCCGATGTTTCTGAGGCCACCAACAGATCTCTGAACAGATTCTGGATCATCCACCCCAGTAAGTCTCAAGTGGATTGACTTCCCACGTTGTTTACCAAGGGATCTTATGAGGTCAAAGTACTGGTTTCCTTGGTTTACATCAAAATCGATGATATGAACCTTCTCATCATTCTTAATGGCCTCCATAATTGCCTCGTTTGCAGCCACAAATCCGAACTTAAAACATGGACACACCTCAAAGAGTACCTGCATTGCAGCAAGCCTTTCGAAAGACGGTGGCTCTTTGCATTTCAACGCCTTGTAAAGAACTTTGCCAGATGACGCTAGACGGGCAGCAAGACCTTCTACCATGTAGGCTGCTATCCTCTGTAACGGGTCCCCTTGAATAGAGACCATCTGTCTAAGTTCATTGATCATGATGGATGCTTCTTCAAAATTTCCTTCTGAAATCGTAGCAGCACATTCAAACAATAACTGCTTGGGAGTACGAGAGGAAGGAAGCGACACAGACACTTCTTTGCTGCTACTTATGGTACTCAAGTTCGACGAATCTGATGAAGTGGACTCTTTTGGTGAGTCATGGAGCATCATGTTCCTCAACGAGCC
>JBBYHQ010327487.1:0-14726 GCA_038382645.1 Spergularia azorica
GGGTATATCCCCACGCATCCAAAGCTTTGATATTTACAAGGAAGCTCAAGGGATGCAGCCACCTTTTCCAATGCAAGGCATCTGATATTTCCGAGTTCATGTCTGCAAGTTGGGCACCGGTTATGAACTCTGGGCTTGCAACTAGAACATATTGTGTGGCCATTCGAACACTGCACGAAAGAAAGAAGAGCACAATTTTGTTAAACACAACTACTTGCAGAACATGAAGAGAAGAAATGCACCTCAAAGCAGGAACATATTGGGGTTCTTTCTTTCTTTTGTAGGGGGAGGGGTAACCAGTGGCGCCTCAGTAAAAAAAAAAAATGAGAACATAACATGCACAAGTGCACAACCCACCCCTGAGAGAAGGGAATTCTTCATTTTCAAGTTCAGATAAAAGGGTAAAAGGCTACAAAATTGTGAGTCGCGTATGGAACTAAGCACTCTTAAAGGAATTCGAATTGATTGTGATGGTGAAGGAATCAACAGCACCTTCACTAACCAAAGAAGAAACTTGTAGAAGGAAAAGATGAGCAATGAAATCAGCAACAAAATATAATAAGGAAAAGGGGACTGATTGCTGAGGAATAACACAGGAACTTAACCAATCTGACAACCACCAGTTGAGTATCATCCTATTGACTATTGAGTAACAAACTAACTCCTTTGCCGGAAACTATCTTTTTCAGCAACAAGTCAGCTTTGGACTCTCTAAAAAGCACTTTCCAAAGTGCATAAATGCATAATTCTCAACATAAATACAGCAACAAAGAACACTCATCGAAAAATACACTTGAAAGATTCAGAAGCCAGAATGAACCAAATTCTCAAGAGATGATAAATTAGCAATACTAGGCAGCACAAGAAGATCCATTAACGAACCTGGTGTATTGGAGGGTACATTGCAGTTAAGCACACAGGGCATTCCAGCAGTTCATGGACACTACTCGAAACAGTTAAATTAGGCTTCACAGCACTTTGTGCAGGATCAACGACATTTTCAACAACATCTGTCATCTCATCGCCTGATGGAGGATCAATTACTTCCGGTTTCGCCCTGATATCATCAAAGAATGGACTTCCAGTTGCCATCTTTTACGCAGAATAACCCGGCTGAATGCATAAAAGACAATGTCACAATCAACCTTTATGAGTAACAGGCTAAATGCACTATCAGTACTTGCTTCCTTTGATAACAAGCAACATCTAAAATAGACTTCTCTTCATTGAATACCAGTTTTACCATTATCAATAAGTTCAATTATACTGCTATAAATTCACTACCAGCTTGAAGTATCACAGGCAACTTACTTCGGAGAAAACTATTACCAAAGTTTAGTACTAGAGTACTAGACTTTCTTGAAATAGACTACAGCTTAAAATGTACATTTGTCACCGAAAAGCGTCTTTTTGTATAAGTTCATGACAATGACTCATGTGTAAGTACATGTTAATCTATCCCCACCGCCAAGCACATTAATTTTGTTATTGGTGTCCATCACCAGCTGCAGGCATGGAATCTGCAGTATCGTCATTGACTTATTGGTGAAGAATTGGAGATGCATTACAATTGACAGTCACATGGCACATCACACATTAATGAACAAACACACATGTGCGCAGCGCGGCTGCGCCCACACTCAATTTCAATACAATAGAGTAACACCTTATTCTAACTCTCCCTAGCAGTCCAAGAGTGCAGTTCATAATCTCAACAATGTTAAAACCAAGGCATTGACCAACAATCTAGATTAGAACAAGTCCCACATCCCAATTAACATATTTCATCCAAAATTTTCGAATCATTCACTCACTGAGGTAAATAAACAAGCAATCAACCCGAACACAAACGTCGAAAACCTACCAGCAAAATGTCCCTCTTCAAACCCTTTCGTTTCGAAATTGATCCAACTTAACTGATTCCAATTTTCTTACCTGCAGATGAAAATGTTCACCAAGTGAGAATAGAATTTCATCAATCATCATCATTTTGAAAATCATTCAGACCCAAATCAAGCTCCCAAAAGTTAATCATCATGACTAATGCGGCAGATATAAGTACATAAACTACAAAGCTTTGATAAAGACAAGAATTCATGAGAAATTAAGCACATGACACCTCAAAAATAGACAAATAAAAGTTCACATGCCAAAAACACACAATAACATTCCCTAAGCTCATCATTGTTGCAGAGACTAATTACCCATACACTCGGGTATTAATTAACGTTTCGTTTGAATTCCTCTCGCATATTAAAACCAAACATTAACAATACGAAACACGAGTAAGTACTAGTATAATGTAACAATCACACATCAACAATGTAATGTAAGCTCATAAATTCAGAGATTACCAACTAAATAAGCCTAATAAATATGACAACAATCCTACAGTACTACACAAAATAAAAAAGATCAATTCTTGGTGAAATTAAATTCAAAATAAAGTGACAAACTTCTCCAACAATCTTCCATACCCAAGACAAAAACTTTACCAGAAAGCAGAAATAAATGATGAAAATTCAAAAAAATCCCAACAACAAATTTCTGATCTTTTTCCACATTAATTGGGCACACGTTTTAATAAAAACCCCATAAAAAATGGATCATCAACAACAATAATAATATCAAAAAATTAAACCATGATCATTATTAACACAATTAAAAAAAACCCAATTTGTAGAATATCAATGTAAATGCACAATCACCCAAAAAAATTCAAAAAAAAAAAAAAGTGGGATTAGTACCTTAAAATTAAAATAAGGGGTTTTTGAAGTTGAATTCAAAATTCAAAACTCCATGGAATAGTAAGAGGGAAGATACCCAGAAAAAAAACCCTAAAAGAAGAAGAAGACTTTAAGAAGAAGTTGAAGGAGAAAATGGAGCCCCTCAAACAAGGAACTACTACTCCTACTACTACTACTTTCTTTTAGGTGGTCAAAAATTATAAATATATGGCCGTCCAAAAAAAATAAACTATATATTATGTGATTTGTTGGAATTAATTGAACCGTCTGAATAATAATCAAATGATATGGGGTTATTTATTTTTACAGAGTAATTATTAAATGGATTATTATTATTTGTTGTTGGAAGATGAAAGAAATTTGTGGGATTTATTGAAGAGGAGCGGGGTTAGAGTTATTTGAGTTGAAATGAAATGAAAGAATTTAATTTGAAAATTTTGGGGGAAAATAAATAAAGAAGAAGAAAGAAGAAGAAGAGGAGTTTGCGAGAGCGTGTCGTGGTGATGGGTTGACAGAGTCTTCTTGAGATAATACAAGAAATGAAACTCTGTGTTTTCTTTTAGTTTGTGGGACCCTTACTTTAATCTGAAATTTGAAACTTATCTTTGAAGCTTCGTAATTTGGCTTTGCGGTTTGAATGGGGGAGTAGAGGAGATTGAGAACGGATGTAAGATGTGCTGTGAGTCTATGACCTGTTGGTTAACTCTGTATTCGGGTTCGGAGAGAGAATCGACTTTTGGTTGAGATCGGTTTGGTGATGGTGGTATTTGAGATGTCGGGTTGTGGAAAGTGGTGAATGATGACGCGAAGAGTTAGAGTTCGATACGACCAAAGTGTCGTAGGAGAATGGAGAACACGGATTTATTGTGTACATTGTTCTGGTTCATTGTTGGGTAAGCGTTGCGTTGTTTACCATGTTGTTTTTCCAAGAACATAGCTGTTCATTTTAGGTGATGATTTTGTCAAGACAAATCAGTATCTTCCAACTTCCAAGGCAAATATGTCAATTATACGGATGGGTTCAATGAATCTGCCTTAGCAGTAAATCAGTAATAATTATTTTTTTGAAAACTCATTGTTAAATCAGTAATAATTATTGTCTTGACAAAATCATCGCCCTACATTTTAAAAAAGAAGCTTCAATGGTTGTTGGAAATATAATAATCATTCTAAAAGTTACGGCTTTAATTTACTGCCGTGTCTCCCCGTCATATGTGTATAACGGAGTACAATTTAGAGAGGTGAACTATCTACAAAACATAATAGGCTAGCTGAACTGATGTGGCGAGGACGAAATTGGAAACTGGATCAAAGCCGAAGCACAGCAGAAGAGTCAATATAACGTTCATCCCCCCATTAAACCAGTAACTCTATAACAGTGTATATAGTCTTTACAAAGGGCAGAAAATACCACATACCCCGTACTAGACTATGATATGAGAACCTCATATCAACACATAAAATACGATTTTCCACAAGAAAGAGGCCGAATATTGCTGCACTGACAAGAGTTGTTTGCCTAATAATGTACCTGATGAACTTCAGTACTCCCGGAATCTGCACAATTCATTCATTTACGCAGCAACATTTGCAGATCGCTCCAGCTGATTGCACTTTTGACAGTATTTTGTTGACGATGACCACTCTACTGATACACAGACCTCGTTAGATAAATCCCTGTATATAAAAGTTTGCTAAGTTGAGTTCAGCAACAATACAACACAGCCCATCAACAGCGGTATATGTCACAACCTTAGGTGGACGATCATTCTCAACCATTTCATTGAACAAGTTACTTGCCTGGGCAATAAGATCAGTGACACCAGCCTTACAGTAACCATCCATAAGGCACAAAACCCTTATAGCTTGCTCGTCATTTCTTGAACAACATTACAAGCTTTCTCGAATTTTCCAGCCTGACAAAGGTACTTAGAGACACCGTTGACGCTAAGCTTGTTCAACACCAACCAAGGTCAAGCACTCTCTGCTAATTACAACTCTACTGACGAGGGAAATCATTCTTGCCACAGATTCTACCAATTAAACTTCCTAAGACATTTTTGGATGCCAATGACCTTTAGTTCAAGTCACCTAAAATCAATACTCCGTATAGGTCATCTTCTGATCTGATACGCTAAGTTTACAATCAGGTAACTCATAGAACTATACCTAAGTCAAGGCAGAAGCACCAATTCGGCCACTAATACGTAAATGATGGTGAGTACTTTTCAATATGAGCACAAAGCTTTGTAATTAAGAGGATGAAATCAGAGACACCAGTCTGAAACCTTACGTACTCAAGACCTCAATCTTAACCAGAAGGTCAAGATTTGACTGCCATATTACACTTCATCAAACGATAGATAATTCAGAACACACTCGTATCATATACATAGAGGTAACAAAACTTATTAACTTGAACATCATCGTCATGTCCTAGCCTGCTAGCCATAATACCATTAAACAAAAAACAAAGTAAACAAGTAATTAAAAACTTCTTTACAAGTCTAGCAAAAAGTTTAACCTAGAGGGATCTGAACATAAGCCTAACAAAATCATTAAAGTCCATTTTTCCATCTTTATTTTCATCAAACTCATTAAGCACAGCCAGCAGAGTCGTCACCTGGACGACTGTTCCCTCCAATTTCTTTCTTATGTACCAACAGACAACAGTTCAACACCATCTTATCAGCCAGTGCTCAAAAAACTGTATTCAACAGACTATAAATGATAGATTGATGGTGTTTCAATCTCCCATTGGTGTACAAGACTGAATACAGTTAAGACAATCACAAACGCTATACTATACCAATGCGGTGACTTAAATGGATCAGAATGAGACTTCTAAAACGTAAGGCCTGAATGAGCCAATGCGGCTGCCAAAGAAGCATCTTGAAAATATTTACAGTTTTATAACACAAGATTATACAATCCCATTAATACAGCGTTGCTCAGGAGTGTTTGAAACAAGAACTTCAACTGAGAAACCGTACACATATCGCAGAATTCGAAATAAGAAGCCCCTAAACTGAAACTTATTTTACTAAGATGAGGCGGACTACCACAAGTCCTAGAAAAACTAATTCAAAGGTTGAAACATGCACAATATACAACATAAAGAGGAAAAAAAAAAACACCAATAAAATTAAACGTTATTGAGGTACCTAAATGTTACAACAGCTCACGCCAGGAGGCGAAGTGTCATCATTGATGCTCCACTTCAAACCAGAAAAGCACCGAAGAGCGACCATAAATCACTCGTACATTCTGCAGCACCAGTGTCCCACTGGTCAACACGGCTTTTGCCCCTCCTTCAATCCGGGAACGAGACACCGTAACACCATCTCCTAGCGCTTTTGAAAGAGGAGATACAAGTTTCTTAGCCCCGGTTGACATGCACACTATTGGACATGATAGATAATCCAGAGGATTCGTTTCGCATTGAAGCACACACGTGTCAACAAATAGCCTTCCGCTTCTATGAAGCAAACAGCAACCCAGTTCCGCCTTCACGGTCAAGTTCGTTATTTTGCAAGGGGAAAGAAACTCCAAAGCGCTGTGGAACAAAAAACAAAAAAACCACACACGCCAAAGTTGTCACTTCCGTTCCAAAGAGAAATAAAAAGGGCAAATTTTAGAAGCCCAACCACCATTTAAACTAGAACTTGGCAGTTGATACCAGTAACAGCCTTTTCACTCGCCTTCCAAATTAGTAAGGTGTAGGGCATGTACATTTGGACCTCCACAAGCCATGAAAAGGGCCATACTAGAGCATTGTTCTCTGACTCACTATGGCTGGTTCCAATGGAATGTGTTTTGGAGGAAGAGTTCAGTTGATGGGGCAAGAAGTTCCCATAATCACAATATTTGTAGCTGATATAGAGAAGTCGTTCGGATCTCAAAAAATGCTGGTTTTGCTGGTTTGGCAACTGACAAAAATATGGCAGGTTGGAGAAAGCCCACCCCATAATTCCATCATTCAGCAGTAGAAGGCACAACAAAGAAATGTATGCAAACCTGTCAGAGCCCCGAGAACATAGAAGTGTTGTTTCTTCAGGAAGATCACCTCCACCAACCTACACAAATTAAATGTCTTGCTTACTGGCAACCAATTAAAGAACAAACACGAAGAGAACATGCAGCCATCATTCCTTCAAGCAAAAAAGGTAAGCCATATAGAACATTCATGAGGAGAGATTCTGACAAGAAAATATGTCAGACTGCCTTCTTAGAGTTCGGAGAATACTCAAGCCATATAAGACATCTAAGATTGGGTTTATATACCAGGCAGAGGGGCTTCCTGATTTGAATGTTAGAAGTGACATGATCTCCTCCAGCTGCAATCAAGATGGTCTCCCCAGGCCTACATACAGGACAAGAAGTCTGTCAATTTTAGTGGCCCTCTGAAACAAATCAGCATACAGGAAGTTTAATCAGTACGCACTTCGCAGCGGAAATTGCAGCTTCAATGCTGGGGAAAACACCAGGCTCAGATGGATCCTTAATAGTTCGATCAACTCGTAACCACAGGCGTGGGTGGCATGCCAAGAAACACCATCTGTGGCAAACGAGGGCGGTGTTATAACGATCTGCAATCTCAGGAACAATATGTAAGAACAGATAACTGACTGAGTAGGCAATCATACTGCAGGATCTACAGCCCTGAAGCTGGTGGCTGCTTTAGGAATACAAAGTTACTGATGAACACACTGTCTAGTCCCCACATGTTAATTCAGATATGAAGCCTATCTAGACAAACAAAAGTCATAGCCATAACTACTTAAATTTACAAAACTGCACCGTACAACGACAATATAACTACCCTATAGCTGTTCACAACTCAAAGAATGTTCAGAAAATAGCAGATCAGCAGAAATCCATCAGAAAATCACAAACAACCCAGAAATGCAGCTTAAAACTTCCAACTTTTTATCAGCTCAATTTCACAGGATTAACTCAAAATCAGCTCAATTCTCTTCTAATCTTATGGACATAATTGATAGCATAAAGATGGCTGGGCAAAAAGCAAGCGCTAATTCATTCTCGACTCTCATGACATTAAAGCAATGGCTATCGAACAAAAAGCTCCAAATTACTCACCAATTTCAAGATAGAATTCCTTCTCTGCCAAAAACCCATAATAGTTCCGCAAAACCCAATCGAATAGAAACAATCCCTCAACTGATTAGATCCCCGATTTCCCCATATATACACAATCTAGGCATCTAGCTCAAAGTTTATAATGGGTCATAACTAAACAATCCCATCATCTCACAGCGAAGGGCCAATCACCGAATCACTCTCCATTTTCAAGAGAACCACCCAAAACAACATGGTATATTACTTACAATCTCAATTTCATAAAACAAGGACAATTCATTCCAATTCGCCACGAAATCCCCAAATTCACTCTCCAAACAGACAATTCATACCAATTCGCCACGAAATCCCCAAATTCAGTCTCCAAATTAAGGAAACAATCCCCCTCCCCCCCCCTCCCCCCCTCCACCAAAAGTCACAAACAACCCAGAAAAATGCAGCTTAAAACTTCCAACTTTTTATCAGCTCAATTTCACAGAATCAACTCAAAATCAGCACAAATCGCAAACCCCCCAAATTCACATAATTAATTAGTAATTCTAAACCCAGATACACAATCCCATTTCTAACACAAGGCAATCAATATCCAAAACTTACATACTCAAAATGAACCCAATTGAGCAATCATTTATTATAATTCAACAGCAAAATAAGGGTTCTAATAAACCCAGAAATTAAACCAAATTCAAATTAGAAAAAAAAAAGAGGGAAAAACAACAGACCTGGAATAGGAGAAAGGTAGCTAAAGATATGCATAAGACAACCATCATCCAAACCATTGAATAGGGAATCTTCTGAAGCTTGTTGAGAAAGTCTCCTCCATTTGCCCTTCCTACTCTTATTATCGTACCTTCTACTATAAGTTTCCCCCATTTTGGGGGTCTCCATGAGCTCTGATGATGGTTTCAGAAGCTCTTCTTCCGCCATTGAAATCCCCACCAAAAACCCAGCTCAAAGCTTGCTTCTTTGACTAAAATGGCTAGTTTTAATTCATGGGATTTTCGGATTTTTTAAGATTGTTAGAAAAATGGGAAAAATCAGTTATTTTTTTAATATGCAGGATTTTGTGTGGACCGTTTCTTCTTGATCTTAACCGACAACTAGAAAGCTTCATGTTTATGTTTGGTTTGCCGCCATGGGCTTCGCTGCTTCCCGGGTTGAACATCGGGTTGACCCGTCAATCGGCCCGAATGCCTGAAACAACAACAATAAACCACTCTTCTGATTTATGTTGTCACGTTCTTTTCGCTTTATTAACGTTATATTTTAAGGTGACAAAATTATTGAACGATATATTAGAAATGTCGTCATTTTGTTAAATTATGTTATTTGGAGCAAATCATCATCTTTGCTAAGTAGAAAAGATTTTATCCTAGTTACATAATTTATGCTCAATTCACATTTGGTAGGCGGTTACATGGTAGATTAGAATAAACCAACTTGATGTTCATTATATAGCTTGATTAACTAAATTTTAAGACACACTCAACAGAAAAAAAAAACGGCTCCAAAAACATTGTGAAAGTTGATGTTAAGTCTACCATGTTAATCTTATCACTTGAGCTCAATCAACCAAATACATCGTAAATTTATACCAGTACTAAAGGTCTAATATATCGACTATCAACTATTGACCAAGGAATGAAGGTCAATAATCTAAAAGCATTAGGAAAGTTTATGTTAAGTCTACAATAATGCATAATCTTATTACCCGAACTCAATCAGCCCAACACATCGTAAAGTTATACGAGTACTAAAGGTCTAAAGTATCGACTATCAAATATTGACCAAGAAGGTTAAGAATCTAAAAGCATTGTGAAAGTTGATGTGAAGTCTACAATGCATGATCTTATTACCCGAGCTGAATTAACTTAGTGTATCGTAAATTCATACTCATACTAAATATCTAATATATCAACTATCGACAACGAAGTGAAGATCAAAAACCAAAAACAAAGTACCTTACCCAAGCTCAATGAACCCGATACATCTGTAAGTTTATATCAATACGGCAATACTAAAAGTTTAATGTATCGACTATCGACTACCGACCAGGGCCGGCTGGGAAAACTCTGGGGCCCTGGGCGAAATTGTAAAATGAGGCCCTAAATTGTTGTTAACCATAAATCGAATCATAAAATGGGGCCCTTAACACACCGAGTACCCAACCAAACTTGCCCTAATACAATCGGGGACCCTGGGCGGGCGCCCTTCTCGCCCACCCTAAAAGCCGCCACTGCTACCGACTACGGAACGCAGACCAAGAACCCAAAAATAAAGTAGTCTAGCATTACATTTGCATGTGAAGTACTTTCTAATAGTAGCAAGCAAACCTACAAGGTATTAGTACGTAAAATCCCATTCCCACACACCCCCATATTCGGTAAAATTTCCTAATCACAAAAAACCCCAGAAAATTCAAGCAAAAAAAAGCAGTGCAAAAATGGCGGAAATTGCAGAATTAATGAGCAGCGACATTGACATGGGAATGATACCGTGCATAGCACAACAGCGTGTTGACGAAGGAAGCGTGGAAAGTCACAGGCTTTACTTGGCACGTAGAACCTTACTCGAGCTTCTCCGTGATAGGGGTTATGCTGTTCCTGACTCCGAGTTGACTCGCTCTCTCTCCGAGTTCCGGTCCGAGTTCGGTGACAAGCCTGATGTTCTCTCTCTCCGTATTCGAGCTCCTCTCCTTGCCAACCCTTCTTCTCAGGTAGTAGTCGTATATATCACGATACATTTATTTAGCTTAGGAAAATATTATGTATGAAATTGGTTTTTGTTATGTTTATATTTTTATCTGTTTATGTTGGATCTGTATGAAAGATTTGATCTTTGATTGTTTTACATGAAAAAAGTAGTCCTATAAATACTTTGTTCGATTTGTTGAATTGTTAACCCTTGGTTTAAATTATTTTCTAAATTCTTTTCTCGTATATTCAAATCAAACTTTAAAGATATAAAAGGACCGGAAGGACGGAGGGGTATATGTTGGATGAAAGATTAAATCTTTGATTGTTGTACATGAAAAGGATTATGTAAAAATAATGGGTTTTCGATTTCGAGTGAATAAATGTTGGGTTTTGTTGTGAATTTTATTGGGATCATGTCATGTTGTTGTTCTGTTCATATAAAGATACATTGTTGGAATTTTTTAGTAGTTCTGCTTGGTTTGTGTCACATTATGTGTGTGATGCACCAGAGAGATGAAAGTTTTGATCTTTGTTGTAATTTGCGTGGAGTGTATAGATTTTGTGATAAACTCATGGAATCAATTCTAAAGTTGCCACCTTTTCTGCCAAAGTTTAGTTGATGTAAAGTTTTGTTTTTTCTAAAGGCCTTAAAATCAGTGCTTGTCGAAAATTATCCTAGTGTTTGAAAAATTTCAATCAATTTTCTAGGTGATACACCTGACCATTTGTTTCTGAAACATCCTTTGTTTATATTTGGTGGGAGAAAATGCAATAGAACCTTCTCCTGTTTTCAAGGTATGTTTTATTGAGTAAAAAGATTTGTTCTTTCCGTCTATCCATATGCTGTCTGTACTACTTAGTGTTCAAAGGTGTTATGGTTAGGGCTTTTGCGCACATGACTAGGTGAAAGTTACCCCAGTATTTACCTTTCATTCTTTTGTATGGGAAAGTTTACTGGCTTGTGTTTTGTTCAATGTAATACCACACATGCATTTTGAGGTATGCATGAATCTGTGGATTGCTGTTTAAGTGCATAATTAGAGAACAGAATGATGATGGATTGAAGTTAGTTGTCGTTTGACCGCCATTATCTCATGTATGCCTACAGTAAAAGGTCCAATCTTGTTCAAAACATATGTTGCTTTGTATCAGTTTCATCAGTGTGCCATTGACCTGGATTTCTTATTCTAAGTCCCTTAGTTATGAGTTTGATGTTTGATCAATACCCTGTTGGATGTTTCTGTTATCCAAGTTACTCTCAAGTTTGAGTTGTAGGGCAAAATTCTGCTGTCAGTGCTGAAAATGGCAACATCATTAATTTGATCAACACATAATTAGGATATGCCTTTGTTCATTTTATGCTATATATGTGCTCGGATTATTGTTGATTCTTGACTTATTTTGCGATTTTTCCAAGGGTGATATACTGATACATATTCTGTACCGCGATCAAAGTATTGCTTATATGACTAAAAGACAGTAGATTGACTAACTAGTTGCTGAAATTGATTTATGTTGGAACATCATATGGCTTTTTTATGTTTCTGATAATCTTGTCATCAGGCATAGTACTTGCATTAAAAGTTGGTGTTTCTGATGAAATCCACGGCCTTTGCTTCTATGATGTTTATTTACCCCTTTTAATTAGTTGCCATCATCAAGGTTCTCTAATGTTTCCTAGAACTGTGTTCATATTTCAATTTGCTATTCAAGTACCCTCTACTATCTCAAGCAAACTTGGCAAGTATCTTCCATAATGTGTCTTATCGTGTGTTCTGCTGTATCAGTATGGAGTATGAACTTTGGCCTATTGACTTCGGCACCATAGGAAAATTTCTTGCTTAAAACAAGATGGAAATTTAGGGATTAAAATGAATTCTTACTCATTTCCGTTTCTTCTGCTGAAATGCAGATTCTGATCATCTTCGGTGGGACTGAGGAGATCAAGAAAGGTAACATCCTCACCATTTTAAGCCAGATTGTAGACAAAGAGAGCCTGCACCAAGTGATTCTTGTCCTTCAGAGCAAAATGAATCACCATGCTCGCAAAATTCTGGATACATACCCAATCAAAGTGGAAGTTTTCAAGGTTAGTCTCAGTTATACTGTGTAAATATTCTAATCTTCATTCATCTACAGCTTCAGCTAAACTCCAGTCATGACTCTATGTGTTTTCAGATCAATGCTGAGCTTCCAACATTCTCTCATGATAAATGTTGCATTGTCTGTATTACTCAATTAACTCATTTTAGATGATTTTGGTTAATCCGCTGGATACATTTCTTTTTCATGCTTAAAGAAACTGTAATTGGAATACACTCTTTGAGCCTTCTGGAGGAACACAATTAGTTACTTAGCTCTGCTAATGGGGCTACCAGATGGTCTACCTATGATTGACCTGATAATAAAATGCTGTTTCAGTGTTCAGGCATCAGAAACTTGTTTAGGTACTAGTGTAAGGAATACTGCTGCTTTTCTTAAACTATAGCATTAACTTATAGACACGGGAGTGAGCTTGATTCTAGTCTTTCCTGAAAATGTTGTTCTCCTAAAACTCATAAAAGGGTGAGCATATGTGCTAGCCTTGAGGTCTTTTAGATAGTTCACCACTTGTTCCTTTCCTTCGAGTTTGGAGATAATTTTAAGTAGATTTGCCTTTTTGCTTTCCTGGCACATCTTGACTTCTCTGACATCCTTGGGTGGTATTTACCTTGTCTTTCTGAAATTAAATTAGTTGTGTTTGTCAATCTGTGCTAAAGTTTGGATGAACTTTCCTACCAAGGTTTGCTAGTGGCTGAGCATCTTCTGCATTCACAATGTCTGGTGCATTTTCTTGGTAAAGATTGACTGTTGCATCGACACTGCAGTCTTTTCTCCTGCTTTTGAAAATTCACTCATAAGTGTAACATTGTCCATCAAGAAAGCAGTCAAATTTATTCCTAAGATTCTAGGACCATAAATTATCGATATCCTGTTCTGTGATTTTTTTTTTTTTTTTTTTTTTTGAGATATTGCTTCAGGTTAGAACTTGAAGGTTGATGCATGGATGTTAAATTTTGCAGCCAACAGGAGTAATAGGTTAATCTCTAGAAATTACCACTTCTCTAATGTTGGGATGGATGGTCTGTGTTCACGTTTTCTTCTCGGCAATTCCATCTCCCTTCTGAAGTCCTATTTCCCAATGATAGTATTACGTAATTGTTAACTTATATTATCGATTTAATTTGATAAGAACTATTGTGCTTCAACATTTTCATTTGTATAGCACTACTCTGCATTTCCTTGTTATTGTTTAGAAGCCTTCCTGAACCTGTATGCCTTTCTCTCTTATAGATCTCAGATTTTCTGATTAACATCACGAAGCATGCCCTGCCACCAAAACATGAGATGCTGACTCTGGAGGAGAAACAAAGTCTGCTACAGAAGCATGAGTTGAAGGATCAACAGGTAACTTCTATGCTTTTGATTCCGCTTCTGCTAAAGCATGCTGATGAGTTTAACTTGCATGACTGTGGTTATACAAGTGATCTTTAGCTATATGCCTATATGTGCATCTGTGCTACTTTATTGATGAACTTTGTCATGAACAAGCTACCCTTATGAACCGAGAATTTGAGAGACTAAATTTACCATCAGAACTTAGTATGAAGGAAGACATTTTTATAGCTCAGTGCTTGGTAGTCAATGGATTGAGCACAAACCCGAGCACCATGGTTTATCTGGTTTCCCTTTCTCTGTGTAGCTGTTCGGGTGATTTGAAAGGATAAAATAGAAGTTGAAAGCTTTTCCGTCCCAGTTTATCTTCTGTTCTGTTATGTCTCGAGTAGCTGTTTGTTGTTCCTTCCTGCTTGTGATGTTCTCTCATTACAGTATGTAACAGTATAAACTAAGTTCCTGGAATCTCAGGCAGAAGGATTTTCCTACACATGTAGTCCCTACATACACGCCAAAAGATATTCTTATTATGTTTTCTTGTTAGCGTATATCTAAACTATGGCAAAGCAGGATGCTCACACGTGAAACTTAGCAGCCAGCATTAGAAGCGCATGTCTAGGCTCTATCTTCTTAAGTACTAAGCTGACATTCATGTCATTGGGCTTGAGAGTTGCTAATTTGGATTGTTTGATTTTGCGCAGCTGCCACGAATGCTGGAGACGGATGCAATTGCTCGCTACTATGGGCT
>JBBYHQ010327514.1:0-14720 GCA_038382645.1 Spergularia azorica
TATTAACTAATTTACATAACAACTAACTAACACATCATCACTTAACGGAAAATCTAACGGAAGTTACTATTTGGGTATCATGTGCACAAAGTGGTAACTTCGGGGGTACCATGTGCACAAACTTGTCAAGTCGGGTACCATATGCAATCCGTCAAAGGTCGAGGGTACCACGTGAATTTTCCGAAAATCCTTTGTTTGCACTTTTCTGTTGACGGAATAATGAGTTTCTGGTCAAGTCATCGGCAAAATGACTGTGGTTGGTGAAGCATTTAGGGTCTTGCACTGTTTTTGGAAGAGGCGAGCTAGAATTCGGAATTTGGGGTTACCTATATGACATATTTTTAGAGTTATAATCGCTCGTATAGGTTAAGAAAAACACAGTTTTTTTTTTTTTGGAGTTGGTGATGTGGTTTGATATAGGATGTCATAGAATATACCCCAAAGGTTAAGCCTGGTGAGCGTTGCGATACTCTGTAACTAAATAGATACACCTCTGATGAGGCGTTCCCGGAACGTCCCGGTCGATGTAGGATTACGAAGGTAAAGATTAGAGGATACACAACTTCACTTGAATCAATAAGTTATTTGTGGTGCATGTCATGATCTTACAAAATGGAGATGGCAGTCAAGATATTAGTATTCCAACAAGGAAATGGACAGGTAAAGAGCAAAAATACCACAGCAAATGGGATTTGTTTTATAGGAAGTTCCTTAGGATTATTTTATATGGAAAAATGCCCCTTCAAATTGTCAATGGCTACAAAACAAAGGAAATAAAACACATTATGCTTTTGAGAAAAAAAGGTAAAAAGAAGGTGAAAAGGATGCAGAAAATGTGAGAGAACGAGTGAAGAACTTAAACAATCGAAAGTTTTCGAGCTTTGTGATCATCTTTCCTAATTTCCTTCACTCGACTCAATGTTGCTTCTCAAGAAATCTTCAATAATATCTTAAAATGAAGTGTTGAAGTGTTGTACTCCGTATCAGCTTTTGAGACGGATACATGAGGTATGCTAGGGATTAAGCTGCAATAATATACGAGTAGCTAAAATTAACTGTTTGGTGCTTGAAGAAACTTGTGAAGTTTGATGGAGACTTCACCTAATTGAGATTAGTCTAAGGATTCGTGTTTGGTACTTCGTATATGTTTAGTTGTTCCACATCGGTAAATGAGGCGCGTGAAATATATTTAAGGCAGTGGTCAAATCTTTATTGCCAATAAATTTCATGATGGAGTCTCAGTTAGATTTATTGACATTAGTAGTTGCCTAACAAACATTTATATATAAAATGGTCCAAAGAAAAATGTATACTCTATGATATTACAGAAAGCAAACCACAAAGAAGACAAGAAACACTCCAGGAATTCAGTAAAAGTAGTTTAAAAGATGTAAACTAATGTTTGATGATGCTCTATTTTTAAGAATTATATTCATAATAATGTTTTAGTTTTAATTAGTCAATGGGCTATATGGGCAGTCTAGCTTAAAAAGTTAGGAAGATATATTAATTGGGATTTAGGAAATCCAATTTCATTGCTCTAGGAGAATCTTGATTTGTTTTTCTTGTGTTTATTTGTTCCAGTAACATTTTATATTCAAAGGAACCCATAAAAATTAGAATTAAAACTCTATTTCGAATTTAGGAGTATGATAAAATATAGCTGATTAAGTCGTATGTGCTTATAGTCATTAGGACAATACGGTCTATGCTGCATGTGTTTGAAAACCATTGAAAGCCATCAGCCATCTTTGAAGAGATTTTAAGTTACACTCAATCGGTTCTTTTTGGAGATCAAAAGTAGCATTGAGTTTCGTTTTGAATTTCTTTTACATATGTTATTCTTAACGTAATTGAACGCCAACTATCTGAAACATCGAGGGATAACTTTGGTAGATGCTTTGTTAGCTAAAACAAATACATTAGGCATATATTTCTCATTTTCATGATTAGTTTTTCTCCTTTCTTTGAATCTCCTTACATTCTTGGAAATGTCGCTTCAAACATTCTCATCTTTTAAGCCACTCCTGACAATTGCTTGTCAGCCACCACAAGAAATGAAGAAAAAACCAATGGGTTCTCTGATCAGTCCAACCCCAGATCAGAAAAATGCCACTAAGTGCTTTATAAATCTTCTTTAATCAGACAATATACATAGTTAAACTTATCTTATACTCTGGTCTAAAGTACTAAGATATGAGGTCACACTTAACTCTTAAGAAAAGTTAACGTACAATAACCATTGTTTAAGATACTTGTTTGGATGCATACTTGTGCATACAGGTTTCCGCTCAGATCACGAGTACCACCCCTTATAACTTATGACTTTACCAACTAAGTTAGCTATCATCCACGACATTATCACAGGAGTACTAGAATTTGAACTGTGAGCTGAGTCCCATGGTTTCAAAGGATAATTCTTTAAGCAGAAAAAAACATAATTTTTTCAAGTAACAGAAATTGGTAGACAGTTGGGTCAGAAACTGGGGCCATTGTTACAAAAAAAAAAAGAAAAAAAAAACTTTGCACCCATAATAATGCTCTGAATTTTATAACTGTGTGGGAGGCATTCAGAAACCAGAGATTTTCACAATATTTCTGACAGTTATAAAAACACAGTCCTCTTTCCTTTCATCATTTTGGCATCATCCTCACTTTTTTCTTACACCTTTTCTTTTACTACTTTCTCCTGCACAAGTGCACAACATTATACCTCCTCATTTCTCATAGATTACTAGGAAGAGTTGTACTGTAAGAAAAAAAAAACAGCAGAATATAGAGTTTCAGGGTACTGTAAATCTGCTGTAATGGCTGTGGAGTACTACAAACACAGTGGAGATGATGAAATGGAGGAAGAAGAGGAAGAGGAAGACTACATAGACATGGAAGTGAGATCATTTACTCACTTCTTCTCTAAGAATGCTTCTGCTGCTGCTGCTGCTGCAGCAATAGCTTCAAGTTCACCACAACACGGTCGAGAGTTCGAGTTTCACATGTCTGCTGTCAATGTGGAGAGGGATTCCACAACATCTCCAGCTGATGAGCTCTTTTACAAGGGTAAGCTTCTGCCTCTCCACCTCCCACCGCGCTTGCAGATGGTTGAGAAGCTTCTCTTAGACTCTCCCTCGAATTCACATTTTAAAAAGTTTACTGATGTGTATGGGACTCCTTTGGGTACCAATACCGCGACTACACCAACAACTAGCACCCCTTTCGAGTCCTGCAACATTTCGCCTGTCGATTCATGTCAAGTTAGCAGGGAACTTCGGCCAGAGGAGTACTTTGCCGAGTACGGAGATGGAAAAGATGAGGCAAAGGGTTTCGTTTTCGTAAGTAATCATACAAAAATTTCTTGGACTAAGAAGCTTAAGAGTAAGATTAAGTCCTTGTTTGGCAAATCAGGGTCTTCTACTGATGAAACAGCAGAGGGTATTTCTGCTGCAAAGAGCAAAGAAGTACACTTTTCGAGTTCGAAAGCAAATGAAGTTAGTCACTTAGACAAGGAGAGTAAGGTGTCTAAGAAAATCCCATTTGGACAAATTCCTACAATTGTTATTTCTTGGGAAATATTTGGTAAGGAAAGTGATGCAAAGGAAGAAATTGTTTGTCATAGGAGATCATTTTCGGGCGCATTTAAACGCCGTTCATCAACGACGACTAAGTTGTCGTCCTCGTCTACATCTTCATCAGGGTCATCAACTTCATCCTCATCTTCATCTTTATCTTCGACGTCGACAGCAATTGCTTTAAGCAATCCCAACTGTCTGAACGAGCTGCTGCTCAAGAGAAGCAGCAGCGCGAATTCGGAGATTGAGACTTCGTTAATCCAAGGAGCTATTGCTCATTGCAAGCAGTCACAGCAAACACTTCGATCAAGAAAAACACTGAGTGAAATTGGTTGTCATTCATTTCCTTCCAAGTTTGTTTCATTTGATGATCAAGCTAGTGTAACAGGAATTTGCAGGGGTTGAAGTACAGGAAAAGGGATTTTCATGCTTCTTTTTTCCATCTTTGGGGGTGGTAATAGTTAAGTGTCTCTTAGGAACGACGTGTAATGTTGGTTGCGTGCATCTGACCCTCCTAAATCGTCTTAGGAATACAAGGGTCATGACGATTGATGAAAAATTAATGGCAGTCCCAATTAAAGTTCAAGTACTGTTAAGTGATCACATTGTGTTAATGCTTGTGCTAATATCAGGGCATAGCCTGTGCGAGCTATCGCGCATAAATGTTGTTATGCTACAGGGCCCCCGAAAACTATGAGACGGCCTTGATCCTGGCTAATATGTACCAAAAGATTGGTGTATTGCTATTGCATTCATTAGGAAACAAAAACAGTGTTTTTCTTCAGATTCTTGTATCACCCTCTTTTTATATTTGTCTTCATCTTTAAAGTTCAAAATTTTCATGATTTTGATGTGCAGTTAAAAAGTTTTTTCACAGCATAACATCATTTTTTGGGTTGAAAACTGTACAGTAAGTTGTTAAAGTTCTGTTGGTTGTTTTTTTTTACTGTTTCACTGTCTTGAGAATTCAAAAGGAGTAATAAAATAGAGTCTTGACTGAGGAATAAACAGTCAACAGACAAGTAGTTTGAAATGTGGAGAATATGGCAGAGGTTTGATGTTTTATGTGCATTTTGTTTGCTTTCCCAAGACAGTACTCTACTTGGGATCGTTTTCCCTTTGTAACTTTGCATTGAGTTTCCCTGCACCTTTTATTCCAAACCACTATGCCACTAAATCTAGTGGTCGTTTGATTGACAAGAAAAATCATGAGAATTCAAAAATTCCATGAATTGAAATTTTTGGAGTTACTTGGTTGCCTAAAATCATGAGAATTTCCAATTCCTACAAAATGGAGGAATTGGCTTACCTAGCCCCCCCTTGGTAATTGGAAATTCCTGTGGAATTACAATTTCTACATGTAACCAAACAATTTTGAGAAATTCACGTGAATTGGTACAACATGGGAAATGGGACTTCATGGGCATTCGAAATTCGCGTATACAACCAAACGACCACCTAGTATGTGAAAAGTGCAGGAATTCTTGGCCAATCACTGTGATTAGAATAGCTATTCTAATCACAATTTTTGGCCAATCTGAGCCCCTCATCTAGCTTTCCACGTGTTATCACCATCAACATTCAACATGCATTTTCTCTCTCCTCCCTCACTTCCCAGAAACACTGATCCACCCTCCTTAACGTCACCACCACCAATGCCCCCACTCCTCCTTACTGATGACCGGAGGCCACCTGCAAACACCTTCAGACACCATCTACCTTCGATACCACCGCAAAACACCGGTGAGCTTCCATACTATTCTTCACCACCACCCAAAATTAACCCCCAATCTCAAACAACAAAACAAATCAACAACCCTCGCACCACAAAACACATCAACCCAAAATCAATATAATCTTTCTAATCATGCCATACTCAATTCAATCTTTGCAATATACTATTTCACAATTTGTATATACAATTTAACCTATCCAATATACTATTTTTAATCTAATATAAACCCATAAATAATGGTGGCCGATTTTCCTTCAACCCCGTATCACCACCACGATCGGCCACAACAAATACATTCCACAATTCTCACATACCCATTTATAAATGGCATATACCATTTCATCTGTCCCATATACCATTCTAAAAATCTCAACACCACATATAGTCGGCGAGGACGACAATCACATATATGGGGGCACAACCACCACCAACTGCCCACCATCAAATTCATCTTTTTCATCACCGGAAACACCCCTCATATGCATCCCCAATAACCCAAATCGCCTTACCATCTGATTTAACATGGTTTGATTTCATAGATGAGAGGTTCAAGGTGGTTAAACCCCCATCAATTTTAATTTCATTGAGAATCAAATAAGAATTATCTGTCAAATTTGGGATTATGGGTGGCTGTTTAACAATTTCTGGTGGTGTACCGGAGTTATTGGGTGGTGGTTTAGGTTGGGAAGGTGATATGTGAAGGAGGTGGGGAATGGGAGAGGTGGCCGGCAGGAGGAAAGAGAGAATGTTATTTGAGCGTTTAATTTCTGCTAAGTGAGGAAAACAAATGGTGTGTTTTTGGGTAGGTGAGATAACACGTGGAGGGTGGAGATGGACGGTCCAGATTGGCCAAAATCGGTGATTAGAATGCCCATTCTAATCACCGTGATTGGCCAAGAATTCCTGGTGAAAAGTGTGGCCTAAATATTTTTATGTTTTAAGGTATGCAGGAGCCTAAAGGACCTTTATAAGTACTCGCCTTTTATCGGAGTAAGGATACTCGGTAAACGTACTTTCTTGGTGTCTAAGATGAGTAATCGATTTAGCTTGTTACACGGTCGAAAAATATATGTTATTATCAAGGAAAACGTTAAGTTCGCAATACAAAGGTGGAATCACAGACCTTATTGGTTTTGTGGGAGCTTGAAATCACACACCTCCAACCACCATAAGGGTAGGTGATTGTGTCTTTAATTGGAAGGATAGTTGTGTTAGTCTCTTACTAATATAGAATCTAGAATTTCTTGTAAGTTGATTTCTTTTGCAAGTCTAATTATCGTAAAGATTCTATCTCATGAAATGTTAATCAATCAACTTAAATTTCAAGTGATATTTATAATCGGCTCATGATTTTATTCTTGGCTTTAATAAGACTACAGAGATGATGAACATGAAGAAAATCATTACCTAGATTATTCTTAAAGTGAAAGTCATTTAGGGCAAACTTCTTGTAGCTTTTATAACTCTTTTTTCTCTAATAGAAAGAGAAAGGGCCAAAGATGGATGTAGCTAGATGCTGTTTTGGTGATGAGTACCACACTACCACTAGCTGACTAGCAAGTGACCACACGTGAAGACCTAAGGGTATCTTTAGGAGGAAGAAAAGGTCTTAGGACTTTAGGATTTTTGCCCGATTCTACCTATATAGCTGTCTTCTACCTATAGTTAGAATCACCGAATAATCCCTAACTATACAGAGACTGAGCCTCTATGACTAGTAGCTTACTTGATAAAGCAAAACGGTTCATGTTATACTAATAGTCCGATATAGACCGCTAGCCCACCACGTTCACCCGCCATCCCAACTCACCACAACCCGCTATATTTGCAGTTCAATATATTCCAACATCTCGCGATTCCACTCAAAACTTACTCAATATATTCAAAAAGACTCGGCTTAAGCCAATACGATTAATTTAAAGCAAAAATGATCATATCACTAATATCATCATGACCAATAAAATCATTATGAATGCAAAACATGCACACGTGGATCCATATTAACAATTATTAAGAACGTGGAAGAAACCCAAAGTTAGGTGCTTATTGACTTAAAAAGAGGGTATGATGTATAACCAATCCTTCTTCCTTTGTGTTTGCCAGTGATTAGTAAGTAAAGAACCATTTGACAAGACGTTAATATGCACTTGCAAACTCAAAGTAAACGAGTGGGGTTTATTAAGCCTTAAATTAGTGAATTTGTCACCTAGATTATTGACAAGATTAAAGCCAAATAAAGTACACTTTTCAATTAATTATTTGGTTTAGTACACCAAATCACTTCGCACAACAGTTTAGCTACAACAGGCTATGATGCGTATGATTGCATTCCCACAGACCATTTTTACCAAAACAAATTAGTTACAATCTTCTCATCTAAGGTGATCGTCCTACCTTCATGCTTATAAGCTATAAGTTATAACCCAACTAAACTTACACTCCAAATATTCAATCTTGCTCCCGGTACGACTAAGGCCTAATTCCGTCGTGTATATTGTATATCCGAAACTTCATCTTGCTTTCACCACATCCTTTCATATCATCGATCAATACAATTTCATGAAAACATCATAAGTTCATAACAGGGCACTTTTCCGAATTGCCAAATGTTAGAAGTCTAAATAGATGTCACACATTGAGGCTGACGAAATAATAGTAAGTTAGTGACAAACTAACAATAGCAAGGAAATAATGGGCGATTGCAATTTATACCCCTTGGCTTGTTCATCGATCCTGGAATTAGTGGCTTAAGCTCACAGCTCACAGGTGGCTACTTACATATCCAGAACCCAACCAGGCAACCATGCATGGGGCTACGGGCTACGAGGGTCGGAACAACGTTCAAACTTATATATACGGATCGAAAATGATGCACTGCGCTAGAGCCTAAGAAGTCTACGCTTCCAAACAAGACTTCACGGTCTAACCTAACTTAGATATGTCACCGAGCACAGCTCACAGCACAGGTACACTTAATCAACAACTTCGGTTGACACAATACACATTACAACCGTTTAACTCGAATAACCAAAAGCAAATGCTCCTCGGTCTCCAGGGAAATCTTTAGCTGCGTACCTGATGGATGTACGTGCACCTTCCGTCCCAAATCTTGCCAAAAAACCGCCGTTGATGAATTTGAATGACTGAGCATGGAATTGTGACTACGCACAATGTTTTGAAGTCCCATTCTTATACAACATTATATGCTTATATCAATATTCAAGCATTATGACAAGTTCACACCTTGGAATACTCACGGCACTGAGCTCCCAGCATGATCACAGCTATACAAAAGTTAGAGTGCATAAAAGCGATCAGGCTCCGAATTTGAGAGCTCCGAGTGATATACTGAATTAGAACCACTTCTTCTAGAACTTCTCTCTCTTCTTCTAGCACTTTTGCGTTTAGACAACACCACATAGTAAGTCATTGTACCAAGAACGCCAGCCATTATCACACCCCCAACAACTGTCACGAGTGTTGCAGCCCATTTGTGTTTTCGACCAACAACTATATAAGAAGACGCCATGAATGCAACAGAAGTGCAAACAGAAGCCAACCACATCAACTTATTGATGACTTCGACAACTCTTCTCTCCGCTTTGGTCTCTCCTCGGACAAGAGTGATCTGAACTACCACAACAGCTAAAGATGTGAAAAGGGCAATGGCATTGAAAATAAAGAAAATCTTGAATGAAGCAGTAGTAGAAGCAACAGCCACCCCACTATTATTATCGCCCCCAGGAACAGTGAATATAGCTGCGAAAGCAACTGTGGCAAATAGCACTGCCACCACAGTCACAGAATTGGTGGCATTGTTTATCCCTTCTCTGTGGAGTTTTCTGAGCTCTTTAGCAATTCCACTGACATTTTGATTTGTTCTCCTGGTTTGTTCGAGCTGCA
This sequence comes from Spergularia azorica, assembly GCA_038382645.1. Lineage (NCBI taxonomy): Eukaryota > Viridiplantae > Streptophyta > Magnoliopsida > Caryophyllales > Caryophyllaceae > Spergularia > Spergularia azorica. The sequence goes on from JBBYHQ010327514.1 coordinate 9,205, forward strand.
GGTGAACATCTTTCTTAATCTGGCTGACGGTTTTCCTCAACTCATCCCTTGGCTGGTTCAGCTCATTTGCCTTGAGGGCATTATTACGGAGAAGGCAGTCCTTAATTTCTGCTGATTCTTCCGAAAGGGATAGATCTTCAGCTATATCAAGAGGAGTTTTGTGCTGACTGTTTAAAGCATTAACATTGATGTCTGGAAGCATCAATAGTTCATTTACAATCTGCACATTGCACATAAATTGCACATTATCAACTTCATCATATCAGTGTCGTAAAATCTTTAGGGATCATGCTTCATAAGACCAAGCAACAGCAACAACTAAGCCATAGTCCCAAAATGATTTGGCGTCGGCTAACATGAATGATAATCTGGAACCGCCACACATAAGCAATAAAAACATGACTTCCACATACAACTGCTCAAAGTTGCAAGTGATACAACTAGCCAGACTGAGTGTTCAATTAGATATGAGAGATGGGGACCATCTAGCCCATCTTCTGTTGTTCTCAAAAGAAAAGGAGAGTTCAAAGTGTACTATCTTAGGCAGGTTATGCCAATCATGTTTCAGCTATTAGTGTGAAAGAACCAGCTCAATTAGAAGCTTACGCTCATGGTTAAGGCACACATAATGGTTTTATACTTTAGACGTCCCTTCACACAAACACGCTTTGCACTTGAAGCGTGGGTAATACACAGGCCCACACATACCTTGTACAACTAGTACCGCAACTCCACTTAATAGAGGAGAGGTCTACCAGGATTTAAACTTGAGAGCCTAGACTCTGAGGCTCTGATACCATGTGAATGAACTATCTCAAGTAAAAGCCTAAGCTAATGGGAGGGGCACAGACAATGGTTTTGTACTTTAATTTCTAGATGATCCTCTATTTCCTGTCAAAAAAAGAAAAAAAATGGATCATATCAACATAGTTAAATAATTTTCTTCGCCACATGAATGTCATACATATTAAACAGTCTTGGTTCTAACCTACTAAGATTCTCTCACTAAACATTAGTATTAAGCCTCTCTCACGTCCCATTTCTCTCTCTCTCAATTCTGCCCATTTCTTGTATTGGTTCTTATTAACATGGGGTTTGATTGTAAAACTGTTCATTACAGTTAAAGTTGTTAGGTCTCCCACAATGTTTGTTTCACCCACAAAAAAATAAACAAAATGCTAGTCCACTTGGCATTGTCATCAATCACAGTGATAATAATACATCTCACTAAAAGAATGAGAAACCGAGTTGGGTGATCCTATCTTGTTTATCTAGGTAGCTGTTCTGCAGCATCTACTTAGTCTCACCATTTCATGTGCTTTCCTTTTTTGATTTAACCATGCAGTTTACATCAAGACAGTTTATTAACCATGTTGGTATTTGACATCAAGATAAGGAAGGTCACCCCAAAGTCAGAGCAGGAGTAAGTGAGCAACATAGACAAAGATATCAGAGTTTGGGAAGCCTTATGTGGCCAAAACAGAACCCCCAAATATGAAAAACTAAATACCCCACATTATACTGTATGCATAAACCATCAATGACCCTGGCAACTCATGTTTCTATAGGGAAATAGCCTTGGACAAATACTTGAAGAACCAAATGTCCCTACACTTTACTTTAGCTGTTCCAGAATCAGATAAAAGAATGCTATAATTATATTAACATTTCTAGACCTTGATTTTTTTGTTATCGCAAAGTTGACATTCATATTAGATTTCATATACTCTAGAAGTGGAAAAGGAATTAGATACGAAAAAATCACTTCAGGGGCAAGAGAAAAATCTAGTGCGAGCCAGGAACTCATTAGCAGAAATACCAGACAAGAACAAGTGAACAACAAAGCTTGGCCATCATAAATCTAGGTCATGAATAATGTCTGAGAGGCCAATATCCAGTATACATAGGCAAAAATCACAGTTTATCACGGAGTAGCAGGTAGATGAGAAACAAAACACATTACCTCTGCCCGCTTTTTCCTGGTAGCCACATGCAAAGCTGTATTGCCAAACTTGTCAGTTCGCATGACAATCGCAGCATCTGCCTCAAGAAGTGCTCTCACAACGTCACTGCTAGTTCCTTTCACTGCCATGTGCAACGCAGTCTGGCCTTTCTTGTCAGTCTTCCTCGCCAACAGTGGATCCGTTCCAAGCAATGCTCTCACTATGTCTGCATGACCTTGACGGACAGCAAAATGCAGTGCATTTTTCCCATTGGATTTGATTGAATTCACTAAGCTACCATCCCTAGAAAGAAGGTCCTTAACAATATCTGTGTGGCCTCTTGTAGCTGCAGATATAAGAGGAGTTGCATTTGATGGTCCAGTTGTCTTTATTAGCCCCGGATCATGTTCTAACAGTACTTGGACGATTTCTGCAATGAAATGATACAATAAATCACCGGAGCAACAAGTTGGAACTTGCAAAGTTGCAATCATACCATATGTTCTACACTTCTACGGGTAGAGTAGAAGCAAGAAAGTCATAAAAAATGACTGTCCTCTCGCACATCGACATGGGATTTTCTATAATGCAAACGGCAGATGATAGCTAACATTTTTCGTTGTATAAGTGCAATTCAACAAAAACAGTACAAAACACATAATTTGGAATTGACAAGAATCAATTCTCCCTAAAAGTTCACCCCGTACTAATATACCCCCTTAAATTAAAATGCATTTATTGAATGCTACTCAAAAAGCTCTCACAAGCAGTGGGCTACAATGGAGATTCAACATTTCCAACATCCTGGAATTTTAGACAGGCTTTTCCATCAGATTTTCCAAAGTAGTAGCTCTCACACTAACATTGCATCGTAGTGCCGTATCCTATGTCAGATTCAATTCATCAAGGGATATGACCTGGGACGCGTCCAAGTCTGGTAATGTGATAAGATCCTTAGCCGCCAGGGGCCAGCAAGGCTTTGCTAATGGCACCTCAACGGATCAGTGAGTTCGAGTACCTACTGCTCTGTGAAAGAAGAGGACAAAGGAAGGAGCATTCGGGCAGAGAGCTGCCGAATTAAAGAGAAGGTAGAGTTTTAATCCTGACAGTTGCGTCGCTGGTGGCCAAAGGCGTGGAGGATGTTGAACAGTTGACTAGAAAAGATGGGAGAATAGATTGTAGAGTTTTTTATTTTATTTTTAAATTAACTGAAACACTGTTTCTCATAGAAAGAATCCATGTATCCTAAAACCAGGTCCCCGTGTCCTATAACCCAAGTCCAGGTAACTTAAGAACAAAAATCATTCTAAGAATCAGGTTCTCGGATCTCATGTTGGACCGGATACATATCCCCAAGTCAGAGTAAAACAGCTCCTTACAACAAAACAGAAGCTCAAAAGCAAGAAGACATTTTTATTGAGTTGACTAAGATACAAAGACAAAATATAGTACAACAATAACTAACACTGAAAAGAGACAGGAAATATCAGATGAAGGGGGAGGGAGAAGAACAACACGGCCACTGTTGGGCACGTTACGATATAATAAGAAACTTACTTAAAGATTAAAGTATTACCTAATTAAAGGAACAAACTAAAGAGAAATGTAGTTACATACCAAGGTGTCCTTGATTGGTAGCAACATGCAAAGGATCAAACCCCGACCGATTCTTCTGCACGAGCGTATCCTTATTGGCATACTTAAGCAGCTCCTTAACCACATCAAGGTGGCCCTTCTCAGATGCAGTAAAAAGAGCCGTCTCTCCCAGCTCATTAACCTCATTCACCACTAATGCTCTAACCTCAGCAGCCTCCTCTTCAAACTCAGCCCCACTGAGACTGTCCCCTATCTGAGAATTTATATCCCCGCCAAGAATCTGCTTCACTGCTGCCAAATCACCGCGTTGAGCAGCCAAATGCAGCTCAGTGTCGTTGTGGCGACCTGTAACCTGCTTCACATACTTTTTCTTTCCTGCTTGATCAATGCGCTTGCCAGAATTGGAGAGAACTAAGGCAGGTGCAGATGTGGCAGTCGGCGATGGAGAAGGAGACGGCTCCATAGGTACTTTACTTGTTGTAGGCGAAATGTGACCTATTTCCAAGTCGTGTTCCTCATCTGTAATAATTCTGAATATATCAGTGAACTACCTTATAGTCTTATACTACTAGATCATCAATCACTCATCAAAATTGAGTCGATTGGCCGAATATCCGCAACATTAAAGAGAACTCTTAACACCAATACAAAAACCTCGAATCATGTAAATCTATCAAACAATCCTTCTTGATTCCAATTATTCCACACAAGATTTAACACCACTTCCACTCAACAAAAATCGACGATCTTAACCTAATTCCTCATAATTGTTGATATCTAAGCAAGATTTTCGCCATTTCCGGTCCAATTCACTCTCGTACAACTCGAAATCAAAGTAAATAAATCAATCTTGCTCAATACTCAACATTTATGCTTCCATAAACAATAACATACACGGAACAACAACTAAGGAACATCATAATTCATACAACTATAGTATTACTAATCTGAAATTGCATACTTAAGCACTAATTTCACACAATAATTTCACTTTTGAGAAGATAATTCAATCATTTACCAATCTAAACAACAATAATTATCAACAAAAATCTTCTAATTTCCTATTAAAGAAAACATTATGAAATGGTAATTAACCAAAAAAAAAAAAAAAAAGGAAAACATAAATCAAGTACCTAATAATTTAAGATGAACTGCATAAAAAATGGTCAAAAGCAGATAACTTTACCAAAAAAAAAAAAAAGGAGAGAAAAAGCTGGTGAACAATTAATTAATATAAAAGTAAATATATATACCTTCTTGGATTGAGGAAGCCATGGATGATGGTGATTATGATGATGATGATGATCAAGGTGAAATTTGAGAGAGTGAAGAAGAAGAAGTAAAGAGTAAAGTTGAAGTTTGAGGAGAGAGAAAAAAAAAGGGTCAAGGGTGGCCAAAGAGAGTAACGACAGAGGACAGAAGATGCAAGGAACCTTACATTTCCTGTTTTTCGAGTTAATGGCTAAATCAGGACCCAAACTTTGCAAACTTTTTGATTTCAGGACCCCAAACTTTTTTTTCGCTTAAATCAGGACCTCATGTTGATTGCCGTTAACAATTGCAACCTCGTTTGCTGACATGTCATTAAAAGGGACTGAAGTTTCTAAAATATTTTTCCCCCTTCTCTCCTACCTCCCACTTTTCATTCATCATCAAATTCCTTCCATAATCTTCTTTTCTCCAACTTTCATCCTAAAAGTAGTCAAGTATTTCACTGCCGACACAAATTTTTCATTTCCCCCCAAAATCCTTTTTTTCTTTTTGGGATTTCATATTGTTTGATTTAATGAAGTGGGTATTTTTCAGATCTAATTAATCCGTTTTTTAAGTTCAATCAGTCCAAAAAATGGACGACCTCAAAATGAGGTGAGTTTTTTTTTTTTTTTTTTTTTTTTGTGTGTGTGTGTTTGATTTTGATGATTTTGTTGTAAAGTTTTGATCTTTTACTGATTTTGTATTGTTTTGGATTTGTTTCAG
>JBBYHQ010327544.1:0-14714 GCA_038382645.1 Spergularia azorica
AAACAAAAACGGATCATTATAATGGTCTGTTTGTTTTGGAATGAATGGTTACTGTTTTAGAATGAATGGTTACTGTTTTGGGATGAATGGTTTTTTGTCCTGAAATGAATTGTTTTTGTCCTAGGATGAATAGTTATTGTTCTAAAATGAATAGTTTTTGTCTTATAATGAATGGTTACTGTTCTGGGATGAATGGTTTTTAATCTGAAATGAATTGTTTTTGTCCTAGGATGAATAGTTATTGTTCTAGAATGAATGGTTACTGTTTTGGAATGAATAGTTATTGTTTTGGAATGAATGGTTTTTGTCATGGAATGGATGATATTTGTTTTGTAATGAATAGTTACTGTGGTGGTGCTGGTGCTGGTGCTGGTGGCATCGGTATAGTTGGGGGCTGTTTTTGTCCTAGGATGATTAACTTTTATTCTGGAATGGTTAGTTTTTGTCCTAGAATGGTTACTTTTGTTCTGGAATGAACGTCTTTTTTGTTTCGGGATGATTACTTTTTGTTATGGGATGAATGAGTTTTGTCTAGCAATGGTTGGTGTTCGTCCTACGATGGTAAGTTTTTGTTTCAGTATGGTTGGTTTTTGTCCTATGATGATTACCTTTTGTTCTGGAATGGTTAGTTTTTGTCCTAGAATGGTTATTTTTTTGTTCTGGAATGGTCAGCTTTTGTCCTAGGATGGTTACTTTTTGTTCTGGAATGGTTGATTTTTTTGTACTAGGATGTTTACTTTTTGTTCTGGGATGAATATGTTTTGTCTAGGAATGATTGGTTTTTGTCCTAGGATGGTTAGTTTTTGTTTCAGTATGGTTGATTTTTGTCCTAGAATGATTACCTTTTGTTCAGGAATAGTTAGTTTTTGTCCTAAGATGGTTACTTTTTGTTCTGAAATGGTCAGTTTTTGTCCTAAGATGGTTACTTTTTGTTCTGGAATGGATGATTTTTGTCTTAGGATGATTAACTTTTGTTCTGGAATGAGAAACTTTTGTTTCAATATGGTCAGTTTTTGTTCTGGGAAGACTGATTTTTTTTTCTAGGAATGGTTGGTTTTTTTGTTCTGAAATGAATAGTTTTTGTTATAAAATGATCCATGTTTATTCTAAAATAATTTATTTTCTTCTTTTTTATTTTCCTCACCACCTTATTTCTCTTTCTCTCTCCTCCTCTTTTACCCACTACCCGACTATCTCCTCCCTACTCATCCCCGTGCGCCACCACAAGATCCAGCCGGCGTCACGAATTCATTGGTCTCCGGTCGCCGGCGATTTTACCACCACGCGCCCACCACCTCTTCCTCCCTTCTCTATCTTTCCTCCTAGTTTCTCTCACACCCACGACCATCATCTATGGTCGTTGGGGGCATGAACGTCGGCGCTTAGCGTTACCTTCACCGGTTGAGATGAAACGGGTGGCGAAGGCCTGCGTATGGCGGAAATGTGGTGGTGATAGGTGGCTTGGGTTGGTCGGAAAGGGTGAGTTCAAGGAGAGAGTATTGAGTTTGAGTTTTTTTTTTTTTTTATAATATTTGCCTGATATTATAAAGTTGGGCCTGGATTTTAGCACATAAAAGAGACGGGGGGTACCAAAAGGAAGGTACCCCAGGGGTATCATAGAAGCACTGCTTTGTGTTCCACTCCCTGTACCCCTCCAATCAGATTTCAGAAAATCATTTAATATAAAAAATTAAAATGGATTTCTTGAGATTATAATATGGATTTCCTGAATTCTGATTGGAGGGGTACATGGAGTGGAATACAAAGTGGAACAGAGGATCCTCATCGCTTAATTCTTGCTACACCAGGTAGTCTAGATCTAGTATGGACTAAGTTGAAGTCCCTTGATTCGGAACATTTTCGCAACAAATTCTAGGACATAACAGTTGGTAACTTTGAGCTAGCAGGTGACTGTCTAATAGCAGAAATTCTTGTTCATTAGAATATAGAATTCTAGGGCATAATAGTTGGTAACAACAAGAATATAGAAGGCTGGCCTCTGAGCTTTGCTCAGGGTTTTTCTGATATGGGGTGTAGTAAGAGACTAAGAACTGCTGTTATCTTTTGCAAAAAAGGCGCAAACAAACTGTGGTGCTGAAGAAAACCTGACAACATAGATAAAGATGACAAGAAAGACTAGAAAACTGGTAATACAGATTTAGCAAAAAACATATTGTGAGACCTTTGAAAAAAAGATCAGAATTAGCAATGTCATAGAAAACACAGGGAAGGCTTTTACAGACGAAAACTTCAGGCATGATTTTCTATGAAAGGAAATGTTATACTTCTTAAGGACTTCAGACATCAGATGCTAAAGATTAAAGGCACGAACTCTCTGACAGAACAAAGTTCTGGTTTTGAAAAATTTTAAGCTGGTGAAACTTGTGTCACACTGTGACATGTTACAGTTTGTTGGGATACAAGTCTGTGGAAGTTATAACATCACTACTTATCTGAAGACTTATGTGACTTATTTCTGGTGCATGAGGGGTGTTTTCACTGGTGGACCAGGTCAAACCCGCGGAACTAGTCGTCTGCTCTTGCATTCCAAATGCCCATCTCCTTAAATCATCCAAATCCAGCCTGTGTGGGTTCAAGGTGGAAACCGTGCTTTCATTTGCTCTCATCTGTGCATTTTCTGCAAAGCTATCCACTGACAGAATCCCTTCTAGCAGTTGGACTACCTAATTAATGTACAATCAAAGAAGAGGGGTTTTAAAACCATCTCATCTCAAGTTAAAAGCGAATATTGAAGTTGCTGATAATCAGTCAGAAAGGTGAAGATGCTCCAATAGGATCGGTCTGATAGTAAGGAAGCCTGGTTGGACTGAGAAACAAATAAAACAAAGTACCTGGCTCATTTTCAGTCTGCGGTCTGCTGAGGAATGCACACAGAGAGCAGCACAAACAACCATGCGAGTCATATCCTCGTACACATATCCGTTTTTCAGTTTTGGATCAGCAAGAGGCTCAAGATTGCCGTCTTTCAGAGCTTGAGCAAGCAATGGTCTAGCCTGCAGTCATAGATGGTCAGCTGATTCTACCAAAATACAAACCACTACTATGAAGGCATCAGTGAGAAACTATAGACAGAATTGAGGAAGCTTACACGGCAAAAATAAAAAAAAGGTTAGAGGATACTTAACTGCAGTTAATATTTACCTATATAGTAGAGAGTAAACTCACCCAATCAAGCAAGTAGGTTTTCGACCAGTGATCAACTCGAGAAGAACAATTCCAAAGGAAAATACATCTGATTTCTCAGTGAGCATTCCACTTGTTTGGTACTCGGGAGCTAAATAACTACAAAAAGTGTATGAGGTACACAGAATCAATATACAAAGCTCAATCAGTATTAACAGGATATCTAGTATGGAAGAGAAAAACACTGCCAGCTTCTAGTGCTAATGAAATAAGGGTCTTACCCTGGCGTCCCCTTCACATCTGTTGTTATATGAGTATTGCTATCAGTAAAAATTCTGGCCAACCCAAAATCTGCAACCTGTAACAGCACCGATAAGATTTTTAAGAAACTGAAAAAGACCAACTCGCTTTAAGTAGACATTAAACAGTCTCCCTTTACTGATAGATCCTTCTATAGGAAGTTACCTTTGCCTCAAAATTCGAGTCTAGGAGTATATTATTTGACTTGATATCGCGATGAATGATTCTTGGTAAACCTGTGCACCATTTTTTCATATATTCTTAGATATAAAGATACATCTAACATTGTCCAGGGAAATTCTTGGATCGAGTATATGACTCACAGTCCTCGTGCAGGTATGCCAGTCCTTTGGCAGCACCCACTGCTATTCTCTTTCTAGTCCCCCAGTCCAACAGTGAATCAGACCCTGCACTGTTTCCTGTCAATTTCATATGCAACATAAATTAGTCTAGCAAGATGTGGAAATTTTTCAATATCCCTGAATCACAAGTATAGGCTATATCTCACCATGTAAATGGCTGTCTAGGCTATTGTTTTTGACAAACTCATAAACGAGCAGCTTTCGTGCTCCACTAATGCAGTAGCCGACTAAAGAGACAAGATTTCTGTGATGCACACGGCTGATGATCTCAATCTCTGACAAAAACTCGCGCTCACCCTGAAAGCTTCCTTCCTTCAATTTCTTAATTGCAACAGCCCTATTGTCTGGAAGAACTCCCTTGTAAACATGACCAAATCCCCCTTGACCAAGAAGTCGTGCAGTGCTAAATCCATCAGTTGCATTGGCTAGTCTTTCGTATGTAAATGTTCTTACACTCAAGGCACCTAACCCTGTCATGCACAGGTGAATTTCATAACTAGTCACTCTACAGTGTACAGGAACAGAAAGAAATGCTCGAAAACAAAACTGTTGTTCAGGATACTATAGCAAAGTTAACTTCTTGAACAAGTCCTGCAATATGCAATAAACATTAGACTGAGAGGATGGAGTTGGTTACCTATCTGTCTGCGCTTCATTTTCATGTGGTACATAAACCAAGAAACACCACCCAGAATCAATACAATCCCCAATACTACAGTGGCAGCAACCCCAAAGATTAGAGAAATTCCTTGTTTTCCTGCAAAAATGACATTGAAATATATTTCAGTTTAATTGTTAGCCATTTTCAGTAAGCTATAGAATATTAACTGCAGGAAAATTTACCTTGAGACGGAGAGCTATTTTGGATTGAAAGAGAAGTCGCACTGTCAACCACATAAAATGGTGCAAGATCATACCTCAACTGGCAGCTAGGCTGGTATATCATAGTCCAAACTCTACCAACCCCACAACAAGATGGCATATCCCTCAATGCCGCATCTAGGCATGTCTCACACGGAGCACCAAGAATATCAGGAGAGCACTGTACAAGGCAATATATTTTCTGAAGTGCTGTAATATTTGCTTCACCTGTTGCAAATCCTCGTGCACTTTTATAAGCAGCTTTTTTTACAAGGCCGCCCATTGTAGGTAGCAAAATCTTCTCAAACCCGTCAGCACTGATGGATACATTGTTCGGACTGTTATAATAACCCCATGATTTTTCCTCTTCTGAGGAAAATATAGACCGATTTGCATAATGCAACGTGCATTCTTCATACCATATGACAGCTTCTTTCTCAATCGGGCATTTCTGAACAACTAGCACGGCTGCATCCTGAATGCAAACATGACATTCTGGAATCAGAATGTCACCTCTGCAGTAAAAAAGACCATAGACTTTGTCCAGGCCTTCACCCATGGTAATATTATAGAAGAAACTAACCGAGGATTGTTCTGTGAGTTTGGATAGTATGAGATTCACATTCTTTTGGTATGTGCTGTTTTCGGTGTAGTTACCTACATCAGTATAACAGTTTTTATCAAAAAAGGTGGGATTTGAAGTACTCGTAACAAGGTTGGGTGATGAACACACCAAACAGGTTACCAGACCAAATTTTAAGACTTCTAATGGCACCATCCTCTCCATTTAAAACAGTCTTTTTGTCAACTTCACTCTGGCTTTATAAATAGAAAGCTCATAAGATTATAACACTCTTCTGACCAGACCAACATCACACAGGCAGCTCAGTCTGAAATGGTCTAAACAGCCCCACCAACTCTAAAAAGTCTCTTGCCTAGACTCGTATGTATGTAGGGTGGTCGAGATTAGATATATGCGGCCTTACCCCTATGATAAGCTTGGCGAAGAATTTGTTTCTAAAATACCCTTACTAACAAAAAAAATTTAGAATACAACTACGATGGAGGCCATCACAATAGATAAGAACAACAGGCAGATTGATAAGGAATTTTAGTATTCCATTATACTAAGGCAGGAATAATGGCCTGCATAATATTTAACAATGTCTTGTATATAATTTCATCACAACATGATCCCAAATGTAGAAGTACTCCATATAAACCTATGATGAAAATTTCAAATGCGACAAAAGCTTTACTACTATATGGGGGAGTAAATATATGCAAACAAGAGTCTTATTCCAATAAATAAAACTGTCCACATAGAACTGTGTAGAAGAAGATTTCACAAGAATACAAGTTTCCACTGTTTTATGAGGGAGTGAACATTTAGGCAGTACAGAGTCTTCCTAATGTCATAACATTTGTTGTTGTTACAGCAGTAATCAACATGAACACCACAAAGTTTGGAGATAATGGTCAACCACGATGAAGCAATGAGCATCGGGTAACATGAGACTCATACATGTAGGAAATGACAACGTTGTGCTTAGTAATTAGTAAACACACAAATATTAGCTGTTGATAAAACATACTAGTAGGTTTTATGACTAGAATGTTAAACCAGAATCACGGAATTTCTCTTCCATGATCGTACTAACTTTCTCTGCCATTGATGTACTTAAGTACTTCATCCAATCTCCGACCACCCCTTTACGAAAGAAGCTCCCATTTGTCACTGCAGGATAAACCTGAGTACTCTTATTAGGTTCTGCAGCCTGTTTCAGTTTCTGAAAACTGCACAAATTTATGATATCACCAATCACACCTGTAGCTTCTTCCTCTGCTGAGAATGGACATTGTACAAACTCGGCCATTCGCTTCAACTGCGATCTAGGATCAACCTTCAGGTCTTCATATTTGATGAATAATACCTTCTCGGGACGCTCCAAGCTCTGCTTCCAGTATCCCAACACATGATCATCAAACGGTCCAAAAGGAATTTTTCCCTCACAAAACATGTCAACATACAAGCCTAACATATCCGGTTTCAGTGTCTGATTATCAGACACTTTCTGGTAGTACAGAAATGAGGACACCAATGTGTCCAATGGGTTTCTGAATATGTATATGATTTTACAGCTAGAGACCTTAATAGAAGTCGGCAATGATGCATATGGCAAATGCGTGCCGAAAAGTCTAGGAGACTTAAGACTACTAAGATCAGGACAAGTTGAATTCCTATATATGTTGGACTCCAACTGAGGGACTAACTCATGAGGGTTGTGATCAAGCAAGGGACTTTGTGAAGTAGTCAGGCTGTTTCCTCGGTTGCAGATGGCGAATATGAGGGCTTTAAGCCATGTTGTGCCTGCTTTTCTGCAGCTGGTTATGAAAATATCAGTGACTTGAGCCTTGAAGTGGTTTTGGAACGCTATTAGGGCATCAAACCTAGGCGCCCAAAAGCCTTGGTATAGGTACATTGGGCTGCCATTGAACCAAAGCTCTTTGGGGAGAGAGCTCTTAAGCTGTATTAGCTCTTTTTCTGATTTTTCAAGTTTTTTAGGCTGTTTGCAAGTTTTATCAGAGGACTCCATTGTTGTTGAATGAGGAAAACTCTTGCATCTTATTAGGAGCATATGGTTTGAGTCCCGGTTAATGGTGTAGTATATGGTTGTCAAATATTTCAGTCCCACATTATGTTTTTTTTTTCTTGAAGTCCTGTTCTGATCGCAGATGCCTTAATAGCCCATCCAAATTGTCACCCTAAGCTAGATTTGAAACCATGATCTTTATGGTAAGACCGTCTATTTTGAGATTTTGTGTAGCGTTTTTTTATTGATGATTTTAGTTATCTCTTGGTCCATCAGCTGGTAGTGTACACCAAACAACAAGAATATAGAACTTGTATTTCCAAAGTAGTCACATAACACAGCAAATTAAAATATCATACTGGAAATTGAGTATATGACAGTCTAATATTTCATTAGAGAGATCAGCAAAGCAGGAAATGTTCATTCATAACAAGAAAGTGTCATTGTGCCATGTAATTTTATGGTCACACTGTGCTTTGTGACCCCATATTTTTTTTACCCGATCTTATGTTCCACCGCATATAATCTATTACGGTAAAACATTTACAAAATGAAACAAAAAGAAGACAGTAAATCAAATTAATTACAAAGCTCAAAGCCAGTTACAACTTCACGGCTCAATTCAAAGTACTCCAAAATCCAGAGGTAACAGTGAAAAAAGGAAGGAGACTGCTAACTATATCAGATTCAAACTGATGTTTCTGAACATATACAAGCACATTTGCCCTATTTTTCAAAACCTTCTTTGTACAGCTAAGCCACTAATGAATATCATCAATATTACCCCCAAAAAACAGCACTTTTGGTTTAAAGAATAAAGTTAACATCAAATAGAATCAGAAGGTTAACATAGTCATTCAACAGGAATATCAACAGCACCTGTAGTGCCTCTAGTAGACTTCTCAGTTTCAACCTCTTGTGTATCACACTGATTTTCAGTACTCGAGCTAGATGGCGGTATACCATGCTCGCCTGTGAATACACTGTACTCACCAGTACTCTGATCTTGACTTTCCAAGGCTAGTTTCCGGAACTTTTTCAAGTTTTCCTTGTATTGCAGGCTGGAGTCATAATCTGAGCTACCGTGGAATGTTCTGTTATCTGGAGGAATTTCTTTCAACAGATCCTCGGCAGACAAGTTCCCTTCAAGAGCTCGGACTACCTGATCCAGAGACAACAATAGACAAGTATAGTGTTACGAAAACTACTCGCCCTCATGACAACCATAATTTACTTTTGCAACACTCGAAAACTTAAATGAACTTCTAACACAGTGTAGTTCTTGCCAAAAAATTCACCTGGCTCATTTGTGGTCGTCGCCTTGCTGAGCTACGAACACATACAGCAGCACAAGCAACCATTTGAGCCATCTCAGAGGAATCGTAGTCCTCCATTCTTTGATCAACAAGATCAATGAAGCTTCCACCTTCTAAAGCTTGCATGAGTAACGGCCTGGCCTGCAAGTTCACGGAAACATGAAAAGAATAAGGGGCTGAGAATGCATTCTATGATGAAATGATTCATTGCGGAAGAGAGATGAAGTTTCTTCCATCAGCCACTATGATCAGAAATTGGTCTAGGCACATAACCAAGAACTAATAACCCTTCAACAAAAGAAAAGTTGGGAGAATAAAAGAAAGGATCTCACCCATTCAACCATGCTATCATCCATGAAGGGCCGAGCTTTGTCAACAGGCCTACGACCTGTTATCAGTTCCAGAAGTACAACCCCAAAGGAAAAGATATCTGATTTCTCAGTCAATTTCCCACTTGAGGCATATTCAGGAGCGAGGTAACTGCATAATACCGCAAAACATTAGCTGCTGAACGTAGCAAAGAATTTGTAAGCCTAACCTCCAAAAAGAAAAAAATGTAAGCCAAAGTCTTAGACTATACCCGAAAGTTCCCATAACCCTTGTAGATACATGCGTGTCAGTGTCAAATGAAAATTTGGCAAGCCCAAAGTCTGCAACCTGGAAGATAAGCAGAATTTCACTCAGCGACACATGATATATACCAAAAATCTGTGTTGTAATGACGTCAACATAATATCCTACCAAAAGTTCCCAAAAGGAAATAACCCAAAAACTAATCAATAGCTAAACTTGTGCTTCTTTGTTTACCTTTGCTTCAAACTCATCATCAATAAGAATATTGGCAGCCTTAATATCTCGGTGTATTATTTTGGGTTGACCTGTACAGTTTCTAGCCAAGAGTCAACAACCTTGCAATTGATTTGAAGATCAAACATACCAGAGAAAACAAAAGAGGCCAATTGATGACTCACAGTCCTCATGAAGATAAGCCAATCCCTTAGCAGCACCTAAAGCAATCCTCAACCTTGTAGCCCAGGTCATGGGTGGCCTTCCTTCACCTAAACACATTAAATTCAATTATGCACATAAAGTGAAGTCTACACATTCTACTGGCCCAAAAGTTAAACAGATGTGAAACCACATTTTCAGGTGTATCATCAAGATGAATAATGAAAGTATTACGAGGAAAATCAAAAATAAGTTTGAAGCGCAGTGATAAGAGTAAAGGAAGCATGTGACGGGCAATGCATTAGCATGCTAACACATAAGTTCACTGAAAAAAGTAAACAGAAACACATGTTCAAACTACCCAGGCCTTTTCCAAAGCTAAACTGTTATAACTCAAACCAAACAGCTACTCTGGTTGGCTAAAAAAAAAAACCTTACGCTGACCAAGGCAAATCAACTCTAAGATAAAATAGTCACAGGGAGAAGGGGCAAACTAAACCCTCCGGAAAGGGTGCCAGAAATTGTACATAACCTTGTAATTGAACCCCAAACAAAGCGGAAGGAACTATTTACAGTGCCAGAAAAAATGCTCCACTAACAGTTGAGAGACCCATCATAATTTCACTCTTCAGATGAGAAGCAACAACAAGCATATGTGAAGTTCAATAAGAATACAGCCTAATAGAAACCAAACAATTATTTACTTCCAGTGCTTGTAGGACTAATTAAAAAACAACACCCCTTCTCCCACGACTTTAATTGTTTCAGATGACCTCTCACACCAAAATGCTCTGAATACACAAAATAATACTGCGAAATTACCACTACTTATACAATACCATAGTCACGTCAAATAAAATCATATACCAGCAACAAAATTTCCACAACAAGGCTTGAAGTATGACAATATTTCACAATTCACCATTAAGATACAGCTGCATCAGTGAACAAGCCTTAGTGAAACACTGAAACCTAATTAAGCAGTATTGAGAAAAAAGAAACATAGAGGAATGCCTCTGAAATATATGGAAGGGAAAAATGTTTATGTTGTGTTTCATCAACAAAACCACATCATTACGAAGGAAGATGACCACAAAAAACGCTTACCATGCAAATGGAACTCCATTGTCTTGTTTGAGATGAACTCATACACGAGCATCCTCTCATCTCCTGAACTGCAATATCCAACAAGTGACGCAAGATGTCTGTGATGGACACGACTGATAGTATCAACCTCTGCATGAAACTCACGCTCTCCCTGGACACTACCAGTTTTCAACTGTTTGACTGCAATCTCTTTGCCATTAGGTAAAACTCCCTTGTGGACATACCCAAAACCACCTTGACCAAGTAGATTGGCGCTTGAGAAGTTGTCAGTTGCCAGTGCTAACTCTTCATAAGTGAAAGTGCCACTTGGGATGGCAATTGGAAGACCACTGGATTGTGATGGATGTGATTTCTCTGAGCCCAAGCTGCCACTTGATTGAGCCATTGGTGCACCAGAACCTTGTTGTGAAGTTGCTCGTCCATTTGGCAATAGTCCAGGTGGGCGATCAGGATTAGGTTGGTGATGGTGCTGCCGGTGGGCTTGTCCAGCAGAAGGGTCATCTAAAAGAGTGAATGGTTTCATAAGCTCACGTGACCAAAAAGTAATAGGAAAGCATATTACTTACCGCTGAATATGGCATAAGTAAAAGAAAAAAGCAAACAAACACCTATTTGTTTTCTATGCCGAAGAAACTCCGACACGTCAATGTTAGAGGCATTTTCTTATTGATGCAAGAAACCAATCTATCCCCTCGACATCTTTAAGGCTGAGAATAGTCATGCACTAGCATTGAAAAAACATTTAACCACCCTAAATTAACTAGATTACTTCTATGTCTTAACCACACACCATTAAAATGAAATGCTTGAAAGGGAGAAAAGATAGATATATGGCGTTATGAACTACTATGATAATAGCATATTCAGAGACAAACATCAAAAGACCATAGCATTCCCAAAAATTTTAATGTCTAAAGACAATAATTGAGCCGCAAGATCATGGTCATGAACACTAAACCTCAGGCGACACACTAGGAAGCACCATGCACCACATAATACCTGGAAAAATTCTTCTCAATAACACAGTTACACAATTACCCCTTCTTAATGCATCAACCAGACATGAACTCGACTTCAAAAAAAGAGAGAGAGAGAACTAGATATGAACTCGCTGAGTCAACAATAATTCAGATGTGAGGATCTTAGTCATTTTACTGATCCAACAGCAAAAAGATGGGACCTTTATATCTTTTGTTAAGCATGGTGGCACATGCACTCAATTCTCCAGCACCATCACCATTAGGAGTCTCGGAATCACTTTCAGATCCTCCCAATTCACAAACACTCAAGATTGTCACTCAAAAGTCCTATGTTCGAAGTTGTCACCAAATACTTCATTTCATGTCTCCTTGTAGACCCAAAGTTGTAACTGATAGGCCGTCAAAGAATTGTTCACGTGAAACGGAATCATCTAAAAGTTTGTGAAGTAGCAAGAACAGTACCCAAGTATCAATCTATTGTTTACACTGTGTGGCAATTATTATAACTCTAGGGGCAAAGAGACTCCCAAGACATTACAGAATAACACACTAGCAACACGAACGCACATCCAAAATCACTTGCCATCCCACATCGTTACCAATCCAAACACCCAACTTGATAGCTCCCTCATCGTCCATAAAACCAAAATTAACCACGTCCAAAACTCATTACCTAAAACCTCATTTCCATTTCCTCGACCCCTTTCCCCGAAAACCAGTTCCAACTTACACACTCACCATCACAGATTTACCAAAAAGAATCCCCCTTTGCCTTACAATAATGCAGCAACACCATCTTCATCAACACGTCTTAATCACATCAAACACCGATTACCTAAACTCCCATTTCCAATTTCTCACACCCTCTCCCTCAAAAATCAATTCCACTTTCCCCACCCCCCCCCCACCACCTCCACCAAAAATCGCGACAAAGTTCCGTCCTTTCTGCAAATTCCCAGCAAACAGCCTCAATGACCCATCATAACCATCACACAAAATTCGCCTAACCCGGTCGACAACGATACCAAACCACATGTTTTACTTCACAAATCAAACCCTCTAACCATTTACAAACTTCCATCCTCCCCAAAACCCTATCTAAAATACCCAACATTGTCCAAAACTCCAAACACATCAAACAAACTAATTACTTTAAATAATCTACTCTAATCACTTAATTAACATAATTAACTAACAAATGCATAAAAATCCATTAATAAAGGACAAAACTTTCACATATTACCAACCCACAAAATTCCAATAAATCCACACTGCATTAATTAAACACTAATATACTACACTAATCAACAATTAACTCATTAATTAAATATTAAACTAAATTAAATTAAAACATACATTTGGGAAGTAAAAATTGGTTGTTGTTAAGTTGTGCAAGCATCTTCTTCTTCTTACTCCTTTTATAGAAAAAGACGAAAACACCCACGCCAATCAACACAATTAACCCACCAAGCCCAATTCCAACCACCAACGCCGTCACCGTTTGATTCGACATTCCCGAGGAAGAGGACGGCGGCGGCGGCGGAATGACGGTGCTACTCGACGGCGGTACAACAATACCAATAGACGGCACCACGGGGGCGGGAAGTCCAGAAGAAACTGGGGACGGTGGGGACAAGGCTGTCGCATTGTCGGCCGGAATTAACGGCGAAGTTTCCGGTGACGGCGTCGCCATCTTAGAGAGAGAGTGTTATAAAAAAGGAAAGTTTGAAAGTGAAGAGAGAGAAAATGTTTGTGAGTGAGAGTGTGTGCTGTTGTCTGTAACTTTTTCTGTTCGAAAAAAAAAAAAAGAGAGCGTTGGTTTTGTTTTGTGTTTTCTTAGTACAGTGGTAATGGATTATACGGTGTCGTTTTCGTGGAATATTATATTATGTTATAGAGATTATGAAAAATATTTTTTTTTTTTTTTGGAGGAATTTATTTTTGGGAATGTGTGTGTGATTGTGCCAGTTTGACGTCTTTTGACGGACGCTTTTTCTTTTTTCTCTTTTTTTTTTTTTTTTTTTTTAATGGGTTGGTCTATCTGGCTGTAAGAGGGTGTTTGCCAACTCATGGAAGATCAACGTGGGTGGGGAATTTGGAATTTTTTAATTTTAATTTTTTGGGAACGAAAATATTTATTTGGTATTTTTGGGGTGTGGAAATGTGAATAAAGGGTGGAAATGTGGAGTATAATAATAGGTATGAATAAGAAGGGAAGTAAAGTGTTGGACCCACGATATAAATGGGATTTTAGAAGGGAAGTTTAGGTGTAACGCGCCGTATTGGTCGTTGTGTGTGAGGGCTGAGTTTGGACTTTGGGGTGCATGTCTACCCCGATTTTTCAAAAAACATGTAATATTGTCTTGAACAATTTGATCGGATAGAACGTAGATTATTAGTTGATAAATTGATGAACATTATGTGATGTGATCTCCTTATTATCCCTTCAATCTTAGGAAGATCGTGGCTTTGGCGTTAGTTGATCACTTATAAACAGACAAAATCACAACTATTTAAGAAGACTAGTTTACTACCTAGGCTACGCCCGAAATAAATTTTATCATTTTATTTCTTTGTGAACAAATAATTTTATCAATAAATTTATCATTTATAGAACTTTCACTTTCATTATAGATTATGTAGTTTCAGATCAAATAAGTGATATGGAAGGTACAAAATAATGAGGTAAAGATGAAATCAATTAATAGTAAATATTGATTTTCTTATAATAAAAAAATATTGTGAATTTTTTGCTATGGAAAACGGCACTTATATATAACCATGGATGGACACTTTACCATAAGAGACATTTCAAATGAATTTTTTATATGAAAATTAAAGAGACATGCCACGTGGCATGGCAAATGGCTTAAATAAAGCCGGTGAACGTGGTCGTTGCCTCTAACATAGCTTTTAATATATAGTATAAGATGTCATGGTGTACTTTGTGAGCAAATTCCAAATTCGTAGATGATTCAAAGCAACGTGAAGTTATACTAGTTGCGTTTTACCATTGGCAAGAGTTAAAGGGACGAAACAAAGCATGATCAGCAATAGAAATAGTTGAATTCCTAAACCAGATTAGAATGTCAAACAACCGGC
>JBBYHQ010327555.1:0-14714 GCA_038382645.1 Spergularia azorica
GGAGTAGATGAAGTTAGATTTGCATGGATGAAATGAAGAGTGTAGGCATGAATGTGCTAATTAACAGCATTAGTTTTGTTTTTTTTTTTTAATTTAGGCTGGTCTGGGTCGGGTCCGGGTCTCAAAAGTTGGACCCAGATCCGACCCGTTATTTATATGCTCAGGTCTGGGTCGGGTCTAGACCCGTCGGGTTCTAATTTTTTGGACCCAAACCCGACCCGAGCGGGTCAGGTCCGGCGGGTCTGGGTCGGGTCCTGGGTCCATGCCCATCCCTAGTTGAGTGAGATGAAAATATATGTGTGAGCTAATACCTTAATTAAAAAGTTAAAAAACAATACGGAGTATGAACTAAAGTAAAAAAAAATGTTAATAATACTCCGTACTACGTACGTGGTTGTTCAGACTTCTGAACATAAGTGGTAAAGATCCGACACTCACCAACTTTATACTGTAAATCTGTGTATTCAATCGATTATGATAGAGCATTAAAAACTCTTGAATGTTCTGTCAATTGCAAGGTTGAGTAACCATGAAGCCACACAAAAAAGCCATAGTTTTGATATTGTTGGTTACTGCCACCAGTAGCTTAATTAGGCATTAAGCTCACGGACCCAATCTTTTTATGGCATTTGCAACTTATAGTAGTCCTGCTAATTAAGTCCAACTACTAAATTAAAAAATCAAATCCATCAATTCAAGTAAACATTAAAACAATGGGGTTTGGCCGTTTGGCTATATAACTTGCATGCACGCTCCATATCACCAAACTCAAATGGTAGACTAAATCGGATGGTGCAAATCACAAAAAGTTTTGTATACATCTAAGAATTTATACGCGTTTAGTACGTGTTGACTTGAAATATGTCACATCCACAATAATAGTTGAGTTGTATTAACAGATTATAATGAATTTATCACCGAATATCATAGGGAATAACTTCGAGTTATTGTCAAACTAATCACGTCAATAGCTAAATTGTGTCGATCAATTCATGCAACATTAGATACCTCTAGCATTTACTTGTTAAAGCACCAAATTAAAGTTAATTTTATTAAAAGAAGGGAAAGAAGGTCAAAAGATTATTAAAGAAGACAAACTTAAACTTAAGTATAGATTTTCTACAACTAACTCCAACTGCAACATGCCCTACATAATACTAGACGTCTAGACATATAATCCATATGGTCCACCAAGGACACTTCCTTGTTTCATGGCCATCCTCTTCATAAATTTTTTGAGTGCCCACAAATTTTGCCCACTTTGGCCAGCAGCAATAGATGTGCTCCTTTTTGTCATCTATGCATAAGATGCTAACTCTATAATGTGATACATATCCTCTATTTTCTACGGAGTAATTTCTAACTCTTTCTACTCAACATTTGGTTTAAGCTTCAACCATATGATCCCCCAAATGAAATTTATGCGTTGATCATGACATTTCCACATGGAGTATCGATTTTGGATGTGACTCTAAATCGCATTTGTTGATCATACAACAATTACATTAATAACTATAGTCTTGTAAACGAGGTAAGATGAGCTGAGTTGAGTGTTTGACAATCACAAACAAAAACACAAACTCCGGGTTCTACCTTGGTTTCAAACTACTAATCAGTTCTCTAGTGTAAACGATTACTTATGCGTGCATGTTAGCTTGAATCTTTAATGCGAGCTAGAGAAGCTTATACCTTTCATTCAAGTAAACGAGCTTCTTCTCTAGTTGAACACGAGGCATTTCGTTCAAAAAGAAACCGAGTGACCATATACCATTGGATTCTAGATAAGATGATATGTGGTATATAGAAAGTTCTTCTAACTACACTTAAATACTCTATATATCATCTACTCGCATATCAAACCAAACGCTAATAAATGAAAAGAACGGAGAAGATACAGATGAAATTAGTCTTTTAAGCTAAGCATTCACTTTTGTCCTACACTATGAACATTCTCAACAAGGGCACATGGAGCATGCACTAAAAGTCATTCATAAACAACAACCCTACCACCTTCAATTTCCCTTCTTCTCATTCTTTCACTCCACAATCCCCGCATTATTACACGCCCTCTTTTTCTTTGTTTGCCTTCAATTTCTTTTCCCACCCTTTAATTTTTTTGATTGAAAAAGAGAGGGAACAACCAACAACATTAACAACAAGGGTTTTCTTTATAAATATAAATATATACACCAAGTGTTAATAAAAACAGAGCACCCTTAAAATTAAAAAAATTCCCCTGTTTTTCTCTGTTTTTCCTTAGTCATGGCATCCTATGCTAGGTGCACTTTCATCTTCTTGCTTACTCTTTCGCTTTCCTACCAAACCCATGCTAGAGACAGCAAGTTCTTTAGCAAGGTAACAAAATCAGTGAAGAAAACCCTTGATCCTATTAGTATTTCTCCTGTATCTTCTCCATCTATTGCTCCGGCTTTGTCGCCGGAGCCGGAAGTTGTTGAGCATGGGTATGGTTTGTACGGCCGTGACCCTTATGAGTACAAGCCTACCGGTGCCGAAAAGCGTACCGAGACTCCGGTGTTTGGTGAGGAGAAGTACGTTCCTGTTGGAGAGCTTGCTAAGGAGAGCAGTAGTGAGAATTTTGAGACTGGGTATGGGAATGGGAATGAATACCAATATTCTCCGACGACAGGGAACCCCACAAAAACCCATGTTGTTGGTGAACAGAAGTTTGATATGGGAAAGGGAATGGGAATGGGAATGGGAATGGATACCAATGTTGAGGGGAAAAGGAATGGGAATGGGAATGAGTATGTAAGTGATAAGCAAGGGATGAGTGATACTAGGTTCTTAGAGAATGGTAAGTACTATTACGACGTTAATCATGGTGATAAGGATGAACGTAGGTACGTCGAAAATGAAGGGAATGAAAATGAGTATGGGAATCGGAATGGGTATGCTGCCCAGAAGGAAGGAATGAGTGATACAAGGTACGAGAACGGGAATGTGACTGGGTATGGCAATGGGAATGGGAAGCAAGGGATGAGTGATACTAGATTCCTAGAGAATGGAAAGTACTATTATGATGTTGGTGAGAATAGTAAGGACGTAGAAAGATTGGTCGAGAATGAGGGGAATGGGAATGGGAGGAATGGGAATGGAAACGTCCCTGAGAAGCAAGGGATGAGTGACACTAGATTTTTGGAGAATGGCAAGTACTTTTATGATATGGAAAATGAGGAGGGTGCTAAGATGGAGAAATTATCTCATCTTAATGCTAATAGCAACAATGAGAATGAGCAACAAGAAGAGAAGATCGGAATGAGCGATACGCGATTTTTAGACAATGGGAAGTACTTCTATGATGTCAACAATGAAAATGAGAACCACAACAACTTGTACAACAACAACAACATTAATGAGAATGAGCAATCCCTCAATGAGAACAATAACAATCGGTATGGGAATGGGTATGGCAGTGGGTATCGGAATGGGAATGAAGAGGAACACTATGATGACAATACCAATTATGTGACGGAAAAAAGAGGAGGATATCATTATAGCGGAAACACCAATACTCCTAATTATGGGACCAAGAAATTGGCTAATGAGTACGATACCATGGAAGAGTACGATAGGGAACAAGGTTACGTAGATCTTGAAGATGTACAAGTACATGTACCTTGATATATCGAGGTTGTGCCGTAGAATGAAGTAGAACCAGATGAGGGGGAGAGGGGGGGGGGTGATCGAAATAATCTATTGTGTTTATTATACTTGAATTTAAGTTTGCAAGTTTAATTATTGAATTGTATGGCTGTTTTAGCTTTTGTTTTATATGAGCTAAGATCAACTAAGTGTACTTTTGCCGTATGGATAAATTAATGCTTCAAGGGATTTCTTCTTGGTTTCTTGTTTTTTTTTTTTTTTTTTTAATCAAAAGGGGCACATTCAATAAAAAATTACGTCACCGCGGTAACGAAATCTGCTGCCACCAAATCCAGTACATCGGAAGGGCCACTCTCGACCCAGACTCTAGTGGTATACTCCACAGGGCCGAGGTGGACGACTAAATGAGCTATCTTGTTCCCTATCCTACGGACATGACTTAAATCACAAAATTCAAACTTACAAGAAAATTATTGGAAAACTTCAAAAGCAGATAAACCAAATGCATATATTCTCCACTTCACAGTTGGGCCTTGAGCTATTATTTTAGGTTGCTTTCCTCCTTTAGTCGTGCTTGTTGGGCCTAATTGCCTTGGTTTGGCCTCATGGGATGTGCCTTGGCATGGCCCAATGGGCTATGTTTTGCTAGTTTTCTTTTGGGTGTCATTTTTCAGCATAAAATTTTGAAATTCTAAACATTTATTTTAATTTTTAAGAAAACACACTTGTATTCGGATATTTTTTGATCGGATATAAAAAATATCCGAGATTTTGTGTCAGCTATTTGCCGATTCGTTACTTGAAATATTCTGATATTTTCGTGATGTAAATTATAATAGAAATAATATAATCAATCTCACTTTTGAGAGCGTGTTAGGTTGGGCTAGCGGTGATGGAAAAACTACACTGTAGTCTGTAGACATGTGGGTTAGACCCAGCACGGGCTTGATGGGTTCGGGCCCGTATTATATTTTTGGGCCTAATCGGTCAAACTAAGCTCGGCTCAACAATCACCATCTTCATGATAAGGAGCATGTCATTTCCTTATACCTCTCCTTTACTTCATTGCATAACTCGTTGGAAGAAGTATCATAGAGCATTCCATCAGTAACTTTGTCGTCCATAGAGTGTAAGATCCAACAGCGAACTGTATAATCAATCCTGATTCCTGAGCCAGTCTTGATACTTCTCATCCTGGTGGCCTTGGAACTGCACCAGAAACAAAACCAAACTTATTATTCGCAATCAGTGCCATCTTGACTGCGTGTGACCACTTCTGGTAATGCTGGCCACTAAAGAAGGTTGTAACAAGTTTGACATTGCGTTGATCTCCATTGGAACAGAAAATAAGGTTCACAAATAGTAGCAGAACCAGCATATACTCGAGTAGACTGTAGAGTTCTCAGTAGCCATATTTACTGTAAAAAATGGACACATGTACAGATATGTGTAGTAAAATGATCAATAGATGTCAAAAGGAGTAAATCTTGAAGAACTACTGCTGATACCGGTAAAAAAACAATCTTTATCATCATTTTGATAGTTTTCAGAAGAAGAAAACCCAATTTGCCCTCCAAATCTTAATTCCTCGACGTGAACTGCAAGGGTGCGACTACATAAGATCCCCAAGTACTACAAGTCTACAATTAATATCTACCAGGAGAGAAAACAATTCAACAATTCAAGTATCTCAGGGGTTCCCCCAATTCTTTAGCATCCGCAAAAAGTAATACAGTTGTGTTTCCCAGCCATCTATCAGATTTACACGAGACCAGGAAACAATTTCCAATATCCAGCAGTTTGAATCAGTTCTTCAGCTGCTTCAGCTCCTTAAGTTTCTTGGGGTCGGACATAACAAGCAAGAGCCATATTGCGGCGCACACTTTCTTTGCTCGACACACATACAGTTGCAGCTCTTGCGTCAGTCATGTCTTTGAACTGTTTCCTGAAATCCCATGCCTGATCCTTGCACACAAAATACAAAAGGCTGATCTTACTCCAGTTTTCTACCCAAAATATCGAACAAGCACTCAATTCCAAACTGGTGAAAACGTTACGGGCTTCCTTTCGAAGATTTCCATAAATTTCTTTAGCCACTAGAACAGACCTTGCTCCCTCAGCAAAAAAAAGGCATAATGTCAGAAAAACCCTTTGAGACAAAACAAGACCACAATGCCCTTGAGCAGCCTCAAGACACTGTCTCAAAGGATAATAGCCCAACTTGATGTGTTCCTTGGCTATCTTTCTGTCTGCATAAGAACAACTCCATGGCAATTTATGAAAATCAACGGATGTCAAACGCAGGTTTGAGTCAGAGGTCACAAACCACCTTCCATTCATGGTAAAAGCCAAAATATACAGGTCTCTTTTCCGCATCAGACACTCCAAAACTTGTTTCTGACCTGTTTTCCCATTGCCCAACACCTTAATCTTGAGAAACCTTTTCTCTCCTTTTTCCTCTTGATTTGGAACGGGAGGATCACTCTTGTTATCACTAGCGAGCCTCCTGTAAGTCTTTGAAACCTTTCGTCGAATTAACTTCAGGGTCTTTTTCACCTTCTTCTTAAAGCCAGACCAACGCAGTTTCATGCTCACTTCTTCAACATTTGACAGATCAACTTCATCGATATCCATATCCATTGAAGGCTGCCAAAGGTTCAAAATCATACAGTCAACACTAACATCATCCCACTCATAGATTACTACAGATTAAAAACCCTTATCTAAGGGGGCTAAAGGGATCCTTCTTCGTATATGGTCCAATACAGGGGATACAAAAATGCCATCAAAGTCGTAAGTTCCTAACATTGGTCTCTAAGTAATGAATCTGCAAACCAACCAGTCAAAAATAGCAACACTCAGGATCATCTCACAAGAACATATATCAATGAACTAAACGAAAATGAGACAAACTTATATGACATCTATAACCTAAAAATTGCCGAGTTAATGGGACCAACAATAGCTGCATTACAATTAAACCAGCAGCAAAAACGACAATATGCAAGACAAAACCTCCCAATCATATCAACCCTAATCAGAGATGATCTCAATTCATCAAATAACCAACCAAGAAACTAAACTAACCAATTTCACTAATCTACAACCAAACAAGAAATCAACCCAATTTCACTAATCTATTACAAAACAAAGAAATTACATTAACCACTGTCAACAAATTTCATCTAAAAACAACAATAAACCCTTTGAATCAATAAAGATTTAGGGAAGCTCACCAGCAAAAAATTGCAAGAAAACTGCTGGCTTGGCTTCCTTCGGGAACTGGTATTTGCTCGGTTATTGGTGCCCGGCTGATCAAACGGCGGTAAGTGGGCGCTCACCGGTGCAAACGGCGGTCAGTGGGCGTCGCCGGTGCAAACAGTCGGGGGGTGGAGGAGAGAGTAAGTGGGACTCTGTTTTCTTTTTTGAAGAGAAAAGACTTCTTTTGTTTTCTGGGTTTTCAAATGAGTCAAAATTTTAGTCCCCCACCCTCCTTTTTCTTTATCAATTCTCACACTTATTGGTATCACAATGGAGAAACTAGTTTTTACTCTCTTTTATTTTTTTTATTGCGATTTATTCACTCATATTGAGATTGTACTTTGACAACCCGAGTCCTACTATTTAGTCACTTACACCGTGCATCTCTTTGGATTCTTCACACTGGACTTAAGTTTGCGAGACGGAACCCACACCCAACGTAAAAGAATAAAGAAACAGACAGAGTATACCAAAACACGATGTTCTCTATCCGCCGTCATAGAGTAATCTTGCTCTAAAGTTTACTTCTTTACGACCATACATGTAATCAGTTTCTTAACTTATGGGTGGGTTTTACTAGAATCTTTAAGAGTTCACCACAAAATGTTTCAACTCCACCTCATCTTAAATATGATCGTCTTACTTAGGTCTTTGCCGTAATGAAATTCAAGCCGAATATTGAAGCATGTAGAATATTAGAGCATATACATGAATCCCATCATGATGTTGGTGGCAATAAAAGGAACCAAATAAGTAAATAGGCCAAAGTATACTTACCGTGGAGCACTCCAAGCATTATATATAGGCACCCGATTCATAACATCTTCAAGATTGATCCACCACCCTCCATTGAGTTACATACTCCAAATCATCAACCAGAGGTGAAGCCTGCCCAACCATCAGAATCACAATTGTGCAAAGTGGCAACCAAGAACAGATCAGGCACATCAACAGATAATCAGATGGACCATATTTCTGACACAACAAACACTTATTAGTTCTCGCCATACCTATTAGACTCCAGTTGTGTGTAGTGAATCTTCGAATAGTAAAGATGATATGGGGGCCATGCAAGGACGCCATTAGATATACAGTTGTATTTTCACAGTTTAATTGTTATATAGATCAAAGTACTCCACTCAATGGCACTCACCTATACCTCATTCCTCTCTCCATACAACGTTCCCCATCTAAGCTTTAGATTCATGCCATTATATATATCTGCAATCACATGTAGGATCTAGCAATCAATGTCTGTAGAAGTTTGGTTGTACATTACTATCTGATACCTTGCCCTTATTTTTTGAACAAGCAAGTCCTAACTATGATGATTCCAGATTTCAGTAGCCTTCATTGCTAGTTTAATATAATACCGACGTGATAAAATTGTGACATTGTGCACGAAAAAGGTGAGAAAATCCAACATGGAAGAAAATAGAAACCAATTGAGAAAGGAGGATCTCATTTCCAAAAACCTGATTTTGGCCAAAATCTGAAGATAATGCGTCCAAAGAGTTTGAAACCATTAACGAATTGATTTGCCGCATACCTTTGTTAACCACATGACCTCTGTACTATTTGTGTAAGCTTCTTTTGAAAAGAAAAGGCAGTAGGAAGCACTGCTCGCACCCTCCTGAACTGTAGGCCATGCAGGGCAAATTGGTAGCAAGAACGTCCAGTTGCATACCTAGTATAATGTATTGACAGAATAACCTGCACTTCCCTGGAACAAACAAGTGAAGCATAAAATAGGGTGCAAAAAATTGTGGTCTACTCTAATTGTAGAGTGGGGAAGGCGGATTACAACCTAAAGATAGACTAACAAGCCTCTATGCAGTATGCACTATGCAGATAACTTCCACAGAGACGGCATGGAAGGACCATTACATTTATCTTATAAATCAAAGCCCCCACCATAGCCATTCCCAGATTCATATCTTAAGTACTATCTACCAGAAGGCCAAAGCTTACCGGCTGCTCCGCTCTCAAGAATTCTACACACCGGCATCATATGGTAGAGATCTTCTAATTTGAGATGGTGACAAGTTGACAACGAGAGACAGAAAAAAAGAGGACTGTTGTGGTGGTGCCGCTATATATATGGTTCAGAATCTTGCTTACGGTCACAATTTTGGTAACGGTTTCCCAGGATCGACTAAAATGCTGCCATTGCAGACAGCGCCACTGTCTTGTGGCTATTTTTCAATTTAATGCTATTATAGCTTTTTTGTTTATCTGTCATCTAGTATTTCGTACCATTTATTAGTACATTAACTCTAAAAGCAACTATGATGAACATTAACATTCACGTTTTACAAGCCCTTAATCCTTGTTGCCAAGGTAGTTCTTAGTGATCATTGGTTAAGAGAATTGGAAAGCCGATAATCTATTAATCAACCACACAACATAAAAGAATGTAAGGTTATAGAGTCTAAGGAATGAGATCCCTAATAAACTTTTGTGTATCGAAGATGTCGGCTGAAATTTCCAGCTTCCACTTTCTTATTGGTCTCGCTTAAATATCGTATGGGCAGAGTAAAATCCGAATTCATATGTACCAAAATTTTACTAATAACTCAGATTTTGAAGTGTTATGATGTAGTGAGTACGTAGTAGTTAAGTGGTTATGATGCAGGAAGGTGAAATCAAATTTATTTCCATCTTATAGAAATCTGAAATTGAAAAGCGAAGAAATCCCAAATATTAAACTTGGAAATGAATCCGGTCAAAAATGAGAATTTCCAAATCAAATAAGGGCTCTCCATCAGCCCACATTATCTTAATTACAAGTTCGCATAATTACGAGGCATGCACTTACTGGGTTGTGTTGCCTTAAGTCCTAATCTATTCCCCAATAATTGTCGAGAACAGCTGAAAAAGCTTTAGCTTATGAATGAGCGTTTTACTTGAAAAAGGGTGGCATCCTACAAGGAAATGGCGAGCTAAAGGACGCCAGATATATGCAGCCTTGTACCTATGTACCAATGCTTAAAAAGATAGAAAAACTACACTCCGAAATATAATGAAAATTGCGTTAGGATTAGGCACCAATGTACGCTCCGAAATATAAGAAGCACAAACACGTGCTTCTCTGAATCAATTTGCATTATTCCTTTGTGTTCCACTACCTTAGACAAGTGTGTCAAAAACAAAACGAAAAAAAAAGTAACTAATACAAACCAAGCTAAATCAATAAACAGAAAATAAAAACAAAAGCAAACTGAAAAAAACAAACCAAGCCAAACCAAAAACCAAAAACATAAAAGCGAAACAAAAACATTAGGTTAGTGGTGATCAATCACACGACAAAAGGTGAAAAGGAGGGGCGGGCCAAACAATAACAATGCCAATTCTGGGTCCTAGTGCATCTTGGTGTTTCGGTGGCCATGGCAACGTACATATCCACAATCAAGTAGGAGGACTTAATTTTGGGAACTTCTTTAGTTTTACACGATTAAACTACCCTTCCTATTTCACAAACATTCTAGTTTACGTACATTATTCTGCCAGAAGATAAACAATAAATATTTAGTAGAGAAACAATAAACATACTGTAATGTTACTCTCTAAGCCTTTTAAGTTTTAAACTAAGATCTTTTCCCCAAAGGCCAAACCACGGATCTATAAAGCTCTCCTAGAAAGCACTCATTTGGTTACGTATGGGTAAACATTATTTAGATGCAAATAGGAATTAGAAACTCATATGGGAAGTTTAGACTACATCTATCCATAAGGTCACATTGATCCTTAAACAAAACAAAGGACAACACTGACACACACCAAAAATCCACTTCAAGGATGAATTCCTCTTTTATACGTCAGCAACAAACTTAAATAAGTTGAGCTCTAATGGCTTAAATAACTCTAATATAACAGAAAACTCTGAAATTCTAAGTAGCCTATGCAGGCATTTCTACCAAATTAAAATTTAGAGTCTCCCGGCACGCTTGGCTCATCATTCTGTAAATACTAATTCCTTCACAAACTTGTATCAGATTCCTCCTTGAACATTTAACCACGATGATAAATTTGGAATTACCCAAACAGTTGTGCTTAAATCCAGGTGCATGTCCAGCAAATTTCGTAGTCAATTTCTAAATCACAACTCATGTCTCCTAACACGGAAAGGTAAAAGCTATTACTCTAAATTGTGAAAGACAACGCAACACGCACTATCAGCTACTTGTGCTTCTCAGGTGAATGTGGAAACCCTTACAGTGTGATTCAAGCAACCGCATGCATCCATATATATGTTACCAGCCAGTCTACAGCTGAATCTAACTGTATTGGTTCGAAAACTAGTGACATGCTTAACATAGCAGAGCTCGTTCCAGTAAACTTACAGCTACATCAAGTGCTTAAAAAAACTCGAACATACCTTAGCTTGGAATACTGAGGATTGCCATATCGTTCAATTGTAGGATTCGTTGAAAAGGAGCAGAAACATTTATATAAAAACAAAAAAGAAAGAACATCTATCTTCAATTTGACTTTCATGTCAACAACCATACCGTACCCCTGAAATCAAGAATGCACGCAGTTAAAAAATCATCGTTTGTGACAGCAGAAAATCAACAGGTTATTCTTATTGCTCTATCTACCTAAAACAAATCTAAGAATGAATTAAAAAAAAAAAAAAAAAAAAAAAGTACCAGTTTGTTTCTGTCAATAAAACTCATCATTACAACCAAACGTTTCCGATCAAACCTCACAGAAAAAAACATCATCATCCGTCTCTCCACAGATAGTATATGATGCTGAATATCATCGGGATTGATGAACGAGCAACTGATGGTTGAAAGAAGATTACAAGCACCAGCGTCGAACGATGGTACGGATGGGTAATCCATGCTTTGATGTAGATACGATGGGTGCGACGGATTATAAAACCACCGGATTATGTTCTATGGTTTTCTCTTTTCTTTTGTTTTTGAGGCCCGGTTTATGCTCAACGGACTTAGGTTAAATTTTTTTATTTGTTTTCCAGTCTCACCCTCCAAAGTGAGGTCTCGTACTTGCCACTTTTTTTCTTATTTTCTTTTACTTTTAATAATAACAACATATTCTTT
Source organism: Spergularia azorica (assembly GCA_038382645.1). Classification (NCBI taxonomy): domain Eukaryota; kingdom Viridiplantae; phylum Streptophyta; class Magnoliopsida; order Caryophyllales; family Caryophyllaceae; genus Spergularia; species Spergularia azorica. The sequence continues at coordinate 11,955 of JBBYHQ010327555.1, forward strand.
CCACTTGTCACCCATAAAGCCACTTGCCACCCGACAAAAGTAAACACGAGTGTTGCCACTTGGTTCCACTGAAACAGCAGATCTCCAAAGAAGAGAAAGAGAAAAGTCATGTTCTTTGGTGTTTGGTCTACCTGAATCAAATCCTATCTATCTTATCAGAGTATGACATTTCTGTAGAGTATACACTCATACAGTCGTACCTCCATGAGTCCATTCACTTATCCGTTTTATCATAGTCTATATGCTCTATGGACATAGGTCACATAGCAGTAGCACAAGTACGATACAGAAACTTTAATATGTGTCGTTTTGTTTTTTGAGGTCAAAGTTTGACTTTTAATTTCACGAAAATACACTTGGGTTATCCTGTAAAGAGTTGAAACGAAAAATGCTTCACAAGACCCCAAAGTTACGTATCAGTGATCAAAAAACCCGTTTCAAATCATTTTGGTCATGAGGTTTGGTTATGTTAGGGTTTTATATAACTCCCTTGTGGAAAAAGACATGTTGGTGGGAACCAATTTTTTGGCCTAAGAGTCTCAGAGACCTTGGGGTATTGGATCGGAGTAGTTGAGGCCGTTGTTGCAATGTGGAAGCATCTCGGGGTTCTTAGGCTATATTTATCGGCAACTTCATTGGACTGTGCCATGACTCCATGAGCTTTGTAAGTGCGAAATATTTATATAAAATGAAGTTTCATGGCACTTCTTGTGCCCCAATGACAAAACGAGCCAAACTGGGACACCCAGAATTTCCTTGGCACTCTGACAAAACCGTAGAGTACATGCACTCTTTCTTCCATTTTTCTTTATCTATCCATAGATTCTTGCCAAGTGTCAACTAATAATTTGCCAAGAGTTTTTTTCTTTTGTATAGTTTTCAAAAGTTATATATTTCATAATACAAATTTCAGAAAAATATAAAAATTACACCATCATTTGTATTTTTTCATGCTTTGCAAATAGAGACCAATCTTAATATATTCTGAGAGAATTACAAAATTAAGAATGCCAAGAAAGTTCATTGCACCCCTAATAAATAGCCAAAGTGCCATGAGCCAAAAAGGGTGGAAAAAAATCGTTTTATATTGCAACGCCATGAACTATAATGCCATTGATAAATATAGCCTTAGGGAAGGTGGCACCTACGACCTACCTATGAATTCTTGTTCACTTTGAGGCACGAGCCGGAGAACGAGAAGATTATCTTCTAGATGGGGAATGTAAACACTCAACCTTTGATTGGTTGTAAATGAAAAATGTTGTAATTAATGCTCAAATTACATAATTCCACCGACTTTATTATATAAACAAATCAATTAACTTTTTTTTTAAAGCTACTAATGACCTAGAATGGATAGATGAGTTGTAATGTTCTGCTGTATAATTCGTTCGAAATCGATTACATTTCCTCAATTTTGATACATGTAGTGATGGACACAAGTCTCCTACCAATTAGGTCAATCTTTATCGTCATTTAATAAAATTGATATTAGCATGAAAAATTCGAGTACTCATTTATTAAAAGTAAATACTTGCATGATTTTGAATACTTAGACATTCATTTATGTTGATTTTAGTGATCAATGTGACTGTTATGTTTGATCATATTCCAAGTCTTAACCTCAAGATTAAAAATAAAATAAAAAATTAAGTCTTAATCTTGATAAAGAATCCCTTAAAATTTCTTGGTTGCTTTCAGCCTATACTTTTAATTTGGAGCATTAACACACAAATTTGAAGGGAGCCTTGGCGCACCAATAAAGGTGTTGATGTGTGATCGACAGGTCACGGTTTCAAGTCTTGGGAGCAGGTTCAGGGGAGGCTTGCCCCCATTACACCCTTGTGGTGGGACCCTTACCCGGATCTTCGCTTAGCGGGGATGCCGGATGCCAATGTGCTCGGGGCTGCCCTTGAACACACAAATTTGAGCTAATAGTAATTTAAATCACTAAAATCTACATGCGGAGTGATACTTTACACTACTTGAACGTCCTTAAAAAAAGCATTCATTACTTACATATACCCGTTAGGTGGGAATGAATTAATTTCCATTGCGGCATCAGTGCAGATAGAAAGTAAAATGCCCCTCCGCCACACGGTCTACATCGGCGGCTTTCGATACGACCACTTCCGCATGACGATGATAGAAATACAAGTATGAAACTGATAGAGATTCATCAAAGGAGAAAAAAAAAATGAGCGCAATAAAAATGAGAGGGCGAGGTTAAATTTATGTTTGCTTTTTGAATAAATCTCAACATCGAGGGAACGAACCTGATCAAATATCGCAACCACTTCATACCAATCATGCACGCACGAACCATTTGTGCACAGGAAGACACCCGTGTCTGTTGGTGAAAGAAAAGGAGCGATCGTGGTGGAGCCATTTTTTTTTTTTTTTAATTTCGACAGATTGGTGGAGAGTGGAGATCGACCACAAAGAAAGAAAAATGAAAAACCATAGTATTCGTACTAAATTTTGTGTGGACAGAGTAGGCAGAAAAACACAAACTCGGTCCTCCTGAGTTTTTTTTTTTTGGCCTGAGCGGTCCTCGTGAGTATTTCACTATTAAAAAATACGTTGAAATAGCTAATGTTGCTGGGGATGTAAGGATTCGAACCTTAATTCTCACCTCGTTATTGTGCATAAATAAGCATGTGAAATGATGAACGAAAACAATAACTAGTTTTTGGGCCCGTGAAAATCACGGACACGTGTTTGTTATTTTTGTCGGATCAATTCTTACTGTAGACCACA
>JBBYHQ010327576.1:0-14711 GCA_038382645.1 Spergularia azorica
ACTCTGCGCCAAGTGATGAGGTGGAAGCGCTCGTGTGGCATGCACGTTTGACTGTCACCTATGTGGCACGTGAGGTGAAGGATGACGTGTCGCGCTCACACTGTTTCCATCCAACTTTATATATATGATATATATATACACGATATTACATAACATAAGAGTGTGACTTTATGAGTACGCAGCTGCAGAAAAGTATTATTCGAGAAGAAAGTCTTAATGTATATCCATATACATTTCTAGATGTATATGACTATTTTATTTTTCCACATATCCCACCACATTCCATTTCTCTCTCTTCAATCCCACTACATAAAACTAAAAAGAATACCCAAAATACTCCCCCATAGTAGTATATGTTTACTTTTAGTAATATATATGGGATATACAAATAGCCTTACTCTCACTCGAGTGTTAAAAAATTAACTGAGGAAAAACAAAGACACTTCTACCTCATAACACGTTCGACACCATTTCCAACACCGACAGGTCGACACGATATTAGTTAGTAGTCACAAAGATGGATGTTCTTTTGTAACTACCTTCATCAAATATACCCCCTATGGCCGTATCTTAAAGTTTTTGAGTTAATACGTCATGTCATGTGTTCGTATCGTGTCCGTTTGAGTTCGTGTTCAGTTCATCGATAGCTTTACACAGGCCCATAAAAAATCAGGCCCAAAGAAAAACGACCATTTTGTTTCCCAAGTAGTATCTATTTCCAGATAAGCTCCATTTCCAATTTGGGGAAAAATAATAATAATTAAAAACTCGCCGGACTTTTTCTCTCACCACCGCCGTCGCCATGCAAACTCCGATCAAAATCCACGACACCTGCACACACTTCTCCGGCGTCTCACTCCACCACCACCACCACCGCCACCACCACCATCTCCCGAGCCTTTTCCTCCGCCGGAATTTCAACCCTAACATTTCCTGCGCCTTCACTTCTCCAAACCCTAAAAAATCCGGCGAATACGGCGGTGGAGAGAGACTGAAGAACACGGTGGTTAAAGCGAAGGAGAAGGACAATGTGTGGAGCGTCGACAATGAGGTGGCGAAGGCGGTGGAGGATATGGAGAAGCAACGGTCAAATAGGCGGGGTGGGAGGGGGAAGGGGAAGGGGAAGGGTAAAAGTGGAAAGAGAGTGAAGAAGATTGGTGATGGCGATAATTTTATTGTTTCGGGTTCTATGTTGATGGAGGTTGAGGATGTTTTGCAAACTCAGGTACTACTAATTGTCGTAATTTGGCAAAAACTTGGGTAGGACGGTCTTAGTCACTCGCTTAAGCGTGGCGTGGGCGAGTTTTTAATAGTGTGTGTTAGCCCGTGTTACACAGTTATACTTGCGTAGTAATATTTTTTTACTGTTTTTAGGAAATACTATATTGTTTATGAGATTATTGTCACTAATTTTCACCTGATGATGTTTTGATAGTATTTGTGTATGTTTTGATCATGAATTATGATTGTTTTCGAAGAAAAACCGAAAAGAAAAGTTATTGTGTTGAAATTATTGGTGATCTTAACCGAGCTAGTCTATGGAGATGTTGCATTCTTGAGTTTATGTACTAGGAGGAATTTTACTTATTTTAGCTGGCGAAAGATGTGTTACAGTTAGCATTGTCGTAATTTGTGGTTGTCTTGTTACTCATGCTAAAATCGGTGGTAGAGATCTCGAGGATGATGATTTTGCTGTGGTTATCTGTGGGATCAAGGGATGTTAGTTATGTTAGAAGAAATTTCAGCTGTGTGGAGAAAGTAATGACTGCCAATAAAGGTTTATATCGTTGTTTCAGTTGAGTTCAATGTTGGTAAGGAGATAGGTGTTGTGAAGTTGGGTTGGTCATCTCATTTGTGGGTGTTTTGTAACTTCGAGTACCTGTTAATGTATGATCAGAAAATTTATTTCTCGTAGGAACCTGTCATAAGGCCAGCATGGAATACTTTCGTTAGTAGTGTGAGTGGGATATGGAAAGGTGTTGGAGGGGTGTTTTCGCCAACTACTGCTGAAATGGAGCCAGTTGAAGCGGGGAAAAATAACGAGTACCTTTTTGATTCCTACATTCTTTCTCGTGTGCAAGCTGTGAACTCAGGGGGGAAGTCACCTCAAGTCCAGAGGAAAATTAATTGGGTTACGTTAAATCCATATGGTGAGAATCGGCCAGAAACTGGAGGTAGTGGCAGTGGAAATGGTGTGGGGAAACATGAACATATCTCCTCTGTTGTGAGAGGAAAAGGTAGGTCATCAGACTATATTATGCCCAAATTTGAGTCATTTGACTTCGAGAAGAGTGATGTGATGGAAGAGGATATCATGGGAGTAGAGCCAGGACTGGTTTTCTTCGAGGTATGTTCTCGTTGCCTATACTGTTAGAAAGTCGAGTACTTTTTACTTATCTATAGTCTCAATGCAACCATTTAGCATTGCCATATGCCCATATGCATTAATATTAGATGCAACCTTGATAGTTCTTGTGGCAAGTGCTTATTTTGCTTTGTTACAGAGTACGAGTAACTTTCAGTGGCTTTCTACAATTTGCCCTTTACCAATAGAACATAGGGTGTCGAATTGTTGGTTTATGAAGACCAATCGTCATGTGACTTCTTGGTAATTACCCCAAGTCGTGGTCAATCTCTGCTGAAAATTACTTCTTGTTGGCCCATTGCTTTTTACAGTTGGAAGCTGGTGTGAAATTTACAACTTCACAAGTAGAGGATTTGAAGTAACTCATTATAATTTTCCTTTGCGTCCCCTGGTACTATAGGGATTCTTTTATCACACTCTACATTTCCTGTAAACCCTACTAGGAGGATGAAATTTGACTTTGATTGTCCTTGTTTGATTTTCAAACTTCTTTTTGCCTTCTTTTTGAACCTATTTGTCATGTTTCATTCACATTATTTTCACATTAACTCAGTTATAATACTCCTTATATGGTTATGTACATGAACATGTTCAGTTGCTCAGTATCCTAACACTTTGACCCCGTTGTTGCATTAAGTACATCCCTAGCCTCACGCTCTGTTGCCAGAAGCTAATTTGTTCGACATTGTAGTACTTCTGTCCAACCCCATTTAAAAATACTTGAAAGTTCTTTCGTTTGTTTTCACAAAGGTTGGCATTTATGCATGAACGACATCAAAATGCTCCTGAATGACGACCTTTCTCTTTTCGGCTTTCTCCTAAGTAGTATGTTGGTGATCATCTTCCTTTTTATTTTATTTTATTTTATTTTATTTTATTTTATAATTTATTTAAATAGGGGATGAAGTTTATTTACAGAATTACAACTGTCTATTAACAACTCACCGGGCCAATTAGTGGATCTTTGGTTCTGCAGGATGGGTCTTACTCCAGAGGACCTGTTGACATTCCAGTTGGTCAAGTTGATGACTCCAACTATTACCTTTCGCCAACATATAAGTTTGAACAGGTTACCCTGTAACTTTTCTTATCTACGCATTTCATTTTTAGGTAAATTTGTTATATGGAGTATAGCTCTTTACGTTCATCTTCTGAGTTATAGTGAGCATGATACTCATAAAGCTCATTTAATTTTCTCAAAACAACAGATAAGCTTCTAGTTTGTCTTAGTTCTGATAGCATGCTCGCTCCTTTTGTCACGAGCGTGTGTGTTTTCTGGTTGATGCTCAGAAATCAAAATTTCAGAGGCAATACTAGTGGAACACTAAGATGTCAATGAGTTTTATATTCAGCTGCTTCTTCTTTTTGTTATTTTTTTTTTTCGTTTGTGTGTGTGTGTGTCATCTATTGTTTACGTATTTATAATTTTAAATTGTTCTACAATGCTTCAATTTCATCTACAAACTGATCCTAAAATCCTCGTTCAACTTCTCTTCTGTTTCTGTTCATAGTGCTTGGTCAAGGGCTGCCACAAGAGATTGCGAATTGTGCATACAATCGAATTTAGGAATGGTGGTGCTGACATCCAGATACTAAGGTTTGCTGTTTATGAAGAACAATGGGTCGGTCCTGCTAATATTGATGAACAAAGGTACCAGTATTATTTGTTAACACGTCATACATCGATCTCCAGTTGCCTGTATAAATATTACAGTACCTTTTTTTTATAGAAAAAACTCGGCCGTTTACCTTTTCCTGAGAAGTATGGGTGGGTGCAATTGTGAAATCCAACACAGAGTTAAAGTGTGAGTTCATTTATGGAGAATCTGTTACATTCTAAAGTCAAACATGTTCTGTTATGTGCTGGTATGCACCCCAGCAGTGCGTCTTGGTTCAAATGGATAATTCTTTCTGATGCCTGATCTTTGTGACAATCTAAGTTGTGCTGCTACTGCACCTTGATTCTGAAGTGTGTAGAGTAATGTAGTTCGGCTATTTGATACTCAAAGATCCTATACTTGACAATGTGCGTAGAAATGTTGTGAATTTGTGATTGCAGGTTGGGCCTTTTCTATCTAGTGTTGTCTAACACGTTTTTTTACTTGAGCTTATCAAACACAGTGAGGTTGAGCTTGATATGAATCCATTTTCTCAGCGAAAAAGAATTCGTCCATCAGAGCTTGCAGGGTCATGGAAAGTCTTTGAGATGAGTGCTACACCAATTTATGGTGATGAGATAGAACCACAAGAAAACAACGGTCCCCCTTATGTTTACCTTTGTACAGAGGCAATGAAGAAGAGAAGCTTACCTGAACACACTTTTTACTTTGGGGAAGAAGAGACGTTGGACATGCAGGATGTGGCTGTTCTTTGGCTCCCAGGGGGCATTACCTCCTACGTTGACGTTAACAAAGATGGAATCCTTTGCATTGGCGTTGGCTGGTATTCCGATGAAGGGATGAACCTTGTTATGGAAAGAGACTATGAAACGGATGGGAAGCTCAGGGAAGTCCGATGTAAGTCCGAGTTGAAGAGGCGGTGGTCAGATCCCGTTCCTATGTAAATGTGTGTTTCGTGAATATTGTTCATAATGTATCATATGTAAATTTTGTTCCCTTGAGAAAGTGTACTTGCAGATTAGCTTGTGGTTTACCTATGAATAAAAGGCTTGGTGATAGGCTGATAGCGGTGTGCCGACGGCCAAGGGTGTATGAACTATCTCGACTTTTGTGTTAAAGATGATGCCTCGGGGATTTATCTCACGAGGTTACATTCGCCCTTCCGAGAAAGATTGCGGTTGTGTTAAGGGTTTGGCAATGACAAATAAGTCTCAGCTAAACAAATTAACTTCGTTCAGGTTGAAAATTGACTCACGTGATTTAGACATGAAAGGAAGTTGAGACAGAAATGGGACCTGTGGAATATGTGATGCTAATCTCAAACATCATTAATTCTCGGTACACTTTTTGAAATTAATTTCCAAACGCTATTATTACTGCATGGAATTCCGTGGAGTCTGCTCTGTTCCACTTATTGGCTTCTCCCTTTCATCTTTGGCCAGGTTTACTACCCGCAACATTGTGTTACGAGTTCACACATGATAAAAATTACTATTTTCTCCGTCTTTCTACGTGCAATACCACAAGCATGCCATGCTTTACAAGGTAGTTAGCAATAGATTGTCAAATTACATTAACGTAGATGAACTTAACCGTAAATCCGTAATAGATTGAATTGAACCGGAGTATACACTCCTTTGTCTCTGTAGACGCCCTTCTAGGATAGATACACGTTATTGCATAGTGTTGCATATATAGAACATACTCCTTTATACATATAATCAGTCTCCTATCTTTTCCGACTTGTTTATCGAAATCACATTGCACTGTTCAATGTTTATCAACGATTTTTACGACTTTTCCTTTCTAATGAGGCCGATTCAGCTACAGAGCTAGCTAGAAAGTACAGTAAGTAAACTGTAAAAGGCAAGCTCCAAACAGGGTAAAAACTTGTAAATCGGACTTACGCAAAGGACGGGGAGATAGAGGGTCTTTTCAGAGAATTTGTAGGTTGAGCAAAATTCGCGGGAGAATGTGAATGCTGATAATTTGGCAAATTGCATATATTGGGAACTTGACTTAGCAGGTTTTTGGCAGAGGTAGAACAAAGTATATGAGCCCATCAGCCTAATAAGTCCCATCTTTCTTTTTTACCAACTTTACTTCAATTTCCTCCTACTATCTTTTTTCACATAATCTTCTTTGGACCTACCACACCCTTCTACTTGAGGGTTCTTTGGACTTTTAGGCTAGGCTCTCCTTGCCTCCTATTGGAGCTTGTGAATAGGTCGAGTGTACTCATGTCGCTTCGTGTCGTGTTTATATTTATCTTCGTATTAAAAAGATGTCTAAGGCTTATACAAGATGTTGTGATATTCATACTAAGCTGATTCTTGTATCCAACTGAAAAGGTGCTAAAGAAAGGATTTTGGGAGTAAATTGTTTTCGTGGACATTAGAGAGCAAAATTAGGGAGTGGCTAGTACAATTATTTTTCCATGTAAGTTAACATGCATGGTAGGTTTAATTTTCAACTCTAAGGATCTCAATCCAATTGACATAGTATTTTGAAAATTATATATGCGTACGAATTGTCTTATCTCGCCACTAATTTGATTAAACTAGCTACATAAATACTCTCGATCACACAAAGTACATACTCTACGACGGCAAAGAGATATTATCGTAGAGATATTAGTACGTACATAAACATTAGACGTTTAGCATTTGATTAGGTTCCGACGTTCAGTAGGCAGTGTGCTGTTGCTTGCGCCAGAACTGCCAGCCATAGGAAGAGGCCACAAAAGTAAAGAAATTTTTTTGGAACAGTTCTTTGTATGCCTTTCAGATACCAAAGTAAAGCACCCAAAATCTACAAGAAAACATAGATTTTACTGTATATGTTTGTGTACTAAACAATATAACCCCTTCATTTCAAGGGTTTTTATCATTAAAAGTGACTAGTTGAAGAAACCTAGCTCCTCATATCATCATATCATATTATTCCAACCTTAGCTTATAATTTCCATGTGAAAAAACCCCACAAAAAGCAGTAAACACAACAAAATCATGAGCACCAATTTCCCAAACTATGAACTTCACATGTCCTTAATTCATCATTCCAATAATAGCAACCATGATCTTAACACTTGCACTAATAACTTGGAGTTAGACCATCCAAACCAAGTTATGCTTCTCTCCAACTTCTTGGCTCATCCCTCACCGGAACCGCCACCGCGACATCTGATTATTGGCCGTGATCAGGCGTTGCTTCACTCTACATCGGTGTCCTCTGCCGCGACCACCACCGCCGCCACCATAGGGCTTGTTGGTAATTTTGATTATGGTACCACCAACAGGCCCTCTTCACGGAACAATAATAGTAATGATCAGGTTAATACTTCACACGCGTGTATGTTTTGTATAGTGGTAATTTACTAATTTTTACGCTTCTAGGGTTGATTTTTAAACTCTTGGCCTCGCGTAGAGTGTACGCTTTTGATCCCGAGAGTCATAACCCTACCGCGAGCTTGTAAAAATCAATAGCTGAAGTGTAGAAATCGTCTTAAACAAACATCTTTTCGTGTTGGCTAGATTAACTAATACTCTCTCCGTCCCAAATTAAACTTCATAGTTATGTTCACAAGTTATAAGAAGTTTAATTTAATTTGAACAAAAAGAGTAATTACTAATAACGTAACTATTTCAGGTTGATGGATCATCAGATCCTAAAGATATTAATGGCGATGATACAAATAATGGTAATGGACGCAACGAAGGGTCCGATCATTCATGGTATAATTCTCCTCTTTTAAATCGTATGTATCTGATTTATAACTTTGCATGCAAAACATACAAATAATCGCAATTTTTCTCGAAATATATATCAAGATTAGGACTAAATTCATTGGATCTGAACTGAACATTGACCAAAAGTTTTAAGTTTTCTAGAGGGACGAAAATTAGTAAAAGAACTGATTTAAAGGGCAAGCAATAAAGTATAGGTGTAATGTGTATAGAGAATGCCCTAGAAAGCAGATCATAATGAGTTCTTTCCACATTTTTACATACACTACATATATCTGTGTCTGCATGATGATGAGCAAATCATGAGACGCAGCTACAACTATCTAGTACCCCTCATTGGATATTATTGTCATTATGTTGTACCTGATTTTCGACTTTTAAGCATCGATAGTGTCTAGAGTGCAGAAAGAAGTGTAATTATAAATCAATAATCCGCAAAGTGCACTATATATCAGTGTATCACTATGTAATTGCTTATAATGTATGGAGTTATATATGGATTAATTACGCATCCATTTCACAATGAATGTTTTTGTTGCATAATGCTTATGTAAAATTGATCGAAGGTGGAAGAATTCGAGCTCGGAGAAGAACAAAATGAAGATAAGGAGAAAGCTTAGAGAGCCAAGGTTCTGTTTCCAAACAAGAAGTGATGTGGATGTACTTGACGATGGTTATAAGTGGCGAAAGTATGGTCAGAAAGTTGTCAAGAATAGCCTTCATCCCAGGTAAGCACACACGTTAATCTTAATCGTCGTATACTCCATTTAATTCTTTATTTTGAATTGTCGATGTTTGGTTTGATGTTATTCGACCTCAGCTGGAAATGTTTGATCAACTCGATTAATGTGTGTCCAAGTGTCAAACTCATAATCATAGTCGGTTTGTAAAGCAGAAGTAAAACATCTTGCAAAACCACTCAAATCCATCTTAAATTCAGTTGACAATAGAGAGAGTAACCCAACAACGACTTATGAGTCGGTATCTCATTGTTTCGTGGATATGATAAGATAGTACTTCACACATCTCATAGGTATGTTTCCTTAGAACAACAAGCATTGTGCATTAGTAGTGTTGGACAATTATAATGTCGGTTACACGTACAGTACACAAATATAAACATATAGTATTAGATGAGTCGAAGTAACATAGTTCATTCTCTATATATATATAGGACACAAAGTAACTTAGGACATTTATTATTGTATGAGTGGACGTAGATGATGAATAAGAGAAACATAAAATTGTGGCCACTTTGGATGGAGCACTATATATGTTTTTGTAAATGTTGCAGTAACAAAGTGGAACAGATGGATACCAAATATACAGGCATTTCATATGCAATGCGTTCTGCTGTTTGTGCATGCCTCTTTGTGGTTTCCTTGGATGGTCAACATTTGATTTAAATTGGTTCGACAAATTTACATCTAATATTAACGATCCAAAAGAACGTTCTTATAGTTCATTAATGCATGTGGCATGATGTTATGTGTTTTCAAAATTAGATAAAAAGGAGAAAAAAAAAAGTTTGTTATGTAAATTTGAAGTAATTAAGCAGTATAATCTGGTTACCAACTCCACTTATCACTGGAGGGTTAAGTGCATAATCGTTCAACAGAATTAAGAACCAGTCTTATGACTAATTAAGTACTTTTATGTTGCTTATAAAGCAGGCAAATCTAGCTACGTACAGCTTCCTTAGCATTGTCATAATAATGAACAAACTAATCACTAAACATAGTCGAAAAAAGTGAAAATCATTGCATACCCATGGATCAATAGATCATTAAGCACGTATTAATTCGAATAGATGAGCATGTACTTGACACTATGCATCACCATGTCTTTCTTAGGAAAATTAATTGAGCGCGTAGTTGAAATCAATAAACATTAAATTGACATTACAATTCGCTCTCGAAGCTCAGTCTTTCAGCTGTAATTAACAACTGCGTCAACAGTGTCATATGCAAATCTGATGTCTTAGCTTGTTTTAAGTGTGATTATCATTCAGATTTCTTCAGATTATTCTCCAGATTGTGTATTTGATTGCCTCTTTACTCACAAATTAAACATACATGTATAATGTATTATATCATGTTTTAGTAACAGTTAATAATACAGGAACAGGTCAAAAGAAACAAAATATTCTGATGATCGCCATTTCCCAGTCAAAGATTATATCCCCTGTAAAAATCTCAGCTAATGATGGCCTGGTTTAATTTTGTTCCTTAGCAGTTAACTTTTCTTACGCAAAGTTTACAAGTGTATATAGGGAATTGTAACTTGTAAGGACTTGCTTTTAGGGTTCCACAAGTTAAAGTAAGAATAAGCGATAATGCTGTAGGTGAGTTTCGAATCCTAATCGTTAGTATAACCTTGTAATAATTTTAGGGTAATGATTATGCCGCGGTATAAATCGACTGATGTACGCTCTTTTGTGTTTGGCAAGTCATAAACCCACGCGAATCTATGACTTATCAGGCACAAAAGAGCGTGGATCAGTTCATTCATTCTGTGGCGTTATGTCTTCCCTAATTTTACTGACTTGACTAGCTGTCACCGACGATTATAAGGAGTGTTTGAATCCAATAGAGATAATGCCGTACATATGTGATATGTCACTTGTTTTGTTGATGTGTGACTTGAGTTTGAATTCTTAACGTATAGTAAAAACCAAAAGTGGATGGATTGAGGGTCGTAAATAATATGCGGGAAAAATTTAATTTGTGGATTACATATGTAAACAGGAGTTACTACAGATGCACACATCAGAGTTGTAGAGTGAAGAAAAGAGTAGAAAGATTGTCAGAAGATTGTAGAATGGTGATAACCACATACGAAGGCAGGCATAATCACTCTCCTGAAGATGAGTCCAACATTTCCGACCATGATCAATGTTTTTCCTCTTTTTGATTGTAATGTACGTATAGGCAATAACATAGCTAGTTTAATCTGCTTAAGTTATTGTATGAATCTTAAATATATATATGCTCAATATATATTCGTAGAAAAATCAAATTAGCATGGTAATGAGGCTCCATAGAAATTCCAACGCACTCTTTGGTACAAAGTACAAACATCATGTCAAAACTAAATTATAAATCGACACGCTGAGAAATGTAACACAGTTTCATTATTCGATTCTGCAATAACTTCGATTATTCACTACTACGTTGATTAATGATTAGGAAACTTGACCAAAAAAGAACAAATCGAAATCTATATAAAAGAAAAAAAGGATCTGAAAATTGTTGACCTGGCCTTGAGGCTTGCGACATTGAAATGATATAGGAGGTGTAACCTTTAACACAATAAAGATATCAATTGTCGCATACGGAGTATATAATTTGTGGTACAAGTATACGACACTACAACTTACAATATGATTTTTTTACGGATATTCCAAATCACCAAATGTATTTATACCTAACAAAACAATGAGAGAGAAACAAAGTGTATCTTAAACAATACTGTACTCCATAAGTCCATAGAGTCAGTACGGCTTCCGCATGATTGGCTTTTTATAACAAAATAACATATCTTAAACTAGATCCAAATCAAATTATTAAATCAATTTTCATACGGACAAGTACAATATATGCGATTATGTATTTCTCGTAGTAGTGCTTTGCATTACCAGCTTTTATTTATCTAATCAAACAGTTAATTAAAACGTCCCAATATCGTGGCCATTTTGTCAGTTGGAAAGGTCTTCCTTCCCAAACTTCGTGGGCTGGTTATTTTAAAAAATAACTATCATGACTATTGTAGTTGACTATTTCTCTATTTTGTCAATTTGTGTAGTAACTGAAGAAGCTTTCAGAGTTCATCCATTTAAATTAAATTCATCATATTAAGTTCATTTATTTTTGTTTCTTGTAATTGATATTTAAGAAAACATTAATGTTGTTCTTTTGGCAGTTTCTTTAGGAAGAGAGCTCGATCAAACATGGGTGACAAGTTCATGGTTACACCAGGCGGCAATCAAGATGTAGACTTGGTACTTCATTCAAAAATCTTTTCTAATTTTTTTTTTTCATAACGTACCTTAGTGTTTTGGTTTGAATTCATTTCGCACATTCAAACTCAACTTAGCCATTCAAATGGACAAAGATAGTAAATCCGTAGATGTTTTGAGTATGAAACTCAAAAATCGTCAAGTGACGATGATGTACTATGCATGCAGGAAAATGTACCTATTGAGGAAGTATTCCAAAGTCTGAAGTGCACAAGAGATGGTTTAAGCTCTGATGAGATTGAAGGAAGAATAACAAGATATGGATACAACAAACTCGGTGAAAAAAAGGTAGTAAATTAAAATGGTTCGTAAATGGTGGTAGTATGGAATAAGGAAACAATTCATTGGGAGTCCGAAGAGTATTTTGCAATCTACATTTTACTGAGTCATATTTCGTCTCATGATAATTTATCGTGAGACATTATCAAATTTTTACACACCACAAGGGTATTGTTCATCATCGATTATGTAGCTTTAAAGACTTTTTTCTAACGGATTAGAGCTATGTACCGATGTACGTTAGACGTCCCATGAGTCGTGAGAAGTATTATTCCACATCAAAGAATTTAAAAAAAAAAGTTACGGGTTTATAAGTTATTGGATCACTGCTCGATTCTACTAGGCCCAAATGTAGGGGAGTTGTGAACGAATTATTAAAAACATGCAAGTTTCATTATTTTTGCCGAGACGGTGGGGGGTCGTTCCCCGGCCGCCTCCGGCTATCAATGCTACGAGTGTTACATGTGAATTTTGAAATTCGACATTGCCATTTTGTGAAAATGACTAAATAATTATTGTTGTTGTGAAAAAATGGGATTATTGTGCAGGAAAATAAGATATTGAAATTCTTAGGGTTTATGTGGAATCCCTTATCATGGGTCATGGAAGCAGCTGCTATTATGGCCATTGCTCTTGCTCATGGAGGGGTAAGTTTCTTTTTGTTTCACATTGTCGCGAAATTTATTTGGTACATAGACGAGCAACTAGTGTTGCGTAGGAGGCAGGGAGGGCGTATAATGATTTGAACCCGGAACAATCTCAACATTATTTTTCTTTACTAACAAAGATATGTAACGTTGTTACAATACAGGGGAAAGGTCCAGATTATCCAGATTTTATAGGTATAGTAGTTCTGCTGCTCATAAATTCCTCAATCAGTTTCGTAGAAGAGAACAATGCTGGCAATGCTGCTGCTGCTCTTATGGCTCGTCTCGCTCCAAAAGCTAAGGTATGTTTATGTTAGCGTATATAGGAAAATGAGATAGCGTTGCCAGATGGGACAGTCTTAGTATGTGAGTCGTGACTCGTGACTTATGAGGTAGGTAGGCCGTAGGCTTAGAAATGGAGTTGAGTACCACCTAATCACGCTGTATCATATTGTCGTGTTGTTTACTAAAATGACTAACAAAAGAATTATGACAGGCCTTAAGAAATGGGAGTTGGAGTGAAGAAGATGCAGCAACGTTGGTACCAGGGGATATAATCAGCATCAAACTTGGAGACATTATTCCAGCTGATGCACGTCTTCTTGAAGGCGACCCTCTCAAAATTGACCAGGTAATTTTATTATTATGACCGATATCGACCCATGAATATGTAACTAGACTTAGCATGTACAATGGTTTAGCTTTCTACACGTACTACATTTTTCAATCTTGATTTTTACATATTTTAATGAAAGATCATAAAGGATTACTCGAATGTGGCAGACTAGCTAACAACCTATCATTCGATAATGAAATAGTGTTACCTAATGGCGATTTTTATTATTAAACCATAGGTGTGACATAAACATTGTAAGTCACCCTGTAATTCGAGATAAGTTGGCAGTGGAAAGTTTCAAAATGGCAAAATCACATAATTATTCAGATCATTGAAGTTTGATTTTATGTAGTGACAAACTGTACGTGCTTTTTATATGATGTAGACGTAGCTGAGTATTGTAAAATGTCTGGGTAAAAGTTGCGTACATCTGACCTTTTAACTCCTCCACGACTAAAAGCCTCTATTAATTATGAAAATTTTGCTAACTATATGTAACAATGTGATAGTCTGCTCTTACTGGGGAGTCACTTCCAGTGACCAAGCATCCTGGTGCATCAGTTTACTCTGGCTCAACATGCAAGCAAGGTGAGATTGAAGCTGTAGTTATCGCTACCGGCATCAACACTTTCTTTGGCAAGGCTGCTCATCTTGTTGAAAATACTACTCATGTTGGTCATTTCCAAAAGGTACTAATTCGCCTTCTCGTCTAGTGAACGTATAATTGTGTGGCATTGTCGTAAGATGGTATTGTGTTACGAGTTTTGCTCTCATTTTATGTTGTAGGTTTTGTCAGCAATCGGAAACTTCTGTATATGTTCAATTGCTGTTGGTATGATCATTGAAATCGTAGTAATATATGCATTGCACGTTAGGCCATACCGCGTTGGCATAGACAATCTCCTTGTATTGCTCATTGGTGGAATCCCAATCGCGATGCCTACTGTTCTGTCTGTCACAATGGCCATTGGATCACATCGTTTGGCACAGCAGGCTAGTTCGTTTTACACTCTTAACGTAAAGTTGAAGCTGAAGTTGCAATTCTTAGTGAGTTTCTTGTTAAACTGTGGGATGGTTTACACTTTACAGGGCGCGATAACTAAGAGAATGACTGCAATTGAGGAAATGGCAGGAATGGATGTACTCTGCAGTGACAAAACAGGAACTCTGACGCTTAATCAGCTTACTGTCGATAAAAATCTAATTGAGGTTCCTATTTCTCCTTAATTAGTACTAATCATCAGATATGTTTTTCTTCTGCTTGTTGTAACTTATATAAATAATCTGCAGGTATTTGTTAAGAATGTTACTGCAGACATGGTAGTGTTGATGGCAGCAAGAGCATCAAGGATAGAAAACCAAGATGCAATTGATACTGCCATTGTATCGATGTTGGCAGACCCTAAGCAGGTACATCAATC
>JBBYHQ010327627.1:0-14708 GCA_038382645.1 Spergularia azorica
CCCCTCTCAAATTTGTATCCAAACAAGGGATACAATTCCCCTCCCTCCCCCTCCCCTCCCTTTCCCTCCAAATTCTCTTATCCAAACAGACCCTTAGTGATGATGCTTCTACTTTCACATTATGTATTCATATGCTCTTTTCTACCAATACCTATACGTTTGACTGTAATTGATAGCTTATTTGTTGATTTTATGGTTGATCTTTGGGAATGCTGCCGAGGCTCTAGTAACGAAATTACATTCCTTTCTTAAGTATAGATTCAATATAAAGGTTTACTTAGAGCTTGTGGTGGTTATTTCTGACTAGCTTTTGGTCCTTACATCTGTGAATAAGCCATCCTGATATGGGAACAAGGAAATGTCCTTTCGTGTTCTATTTGACGTTGCTCTTAAGAAACTTTTGGGACAAATTAAGGTTCTAAGTGAAATTTTTGGGTATTGAAAGATTGAAACTTTTGGGACAAATTAAGGTTCTAAGTGAAAAATTTTTGAGTCATATAATGCCCATAAATTCTGGGTTGAAATTGGTTTTAAGAAGTGAAGTTTTTCAGCTATTATGTTTATTGTGTTTTATGTATCAGTCTTTTTTTTTTGAGACATCAGTAGTGACTTCTTGTAAGATGTCTTGATTGCATTAATCTTTAATAACTTGTTCAAAAATTGATACGTTGCAGGCAGCAGATTCTCAGGTACTTTCAGATTATGCACGATACTTTCTTCACCAGCACACGTAAGATTCCTTTCTCTTGATCTTTCGATTCCTTGCTCTTGATCTTTCGATTTCCTTGTAATTATCATTTCTGTAGAATGAATGATAGGTGGCTTCTTTGAGTATCTGATAATCTTTCAACCTGAGAATGCATTCTACTAACTGCATTGATTGAAAAGTTACGAGTGTGCCTAGGATGTAGTCATTATAGAACATAGAAGGACTGGTGTTGGTGGTTGGCTGATTGGGATAGGGCATGTGGTGTGGTATAGGTTTGTGAGAACTTTTGATGATGTGGTGGTGCTGGTTGATAATGGTGGGAGGTTGATGTTAACCTTAACCAAGCAGGGTTGCCAGATTCGTAGTACGACCGATACGAAGTCGTAGTACGAATACGGAATACGTTCAATTTGGCGTATCCGATACGATTACTGTATTACTTTTATTGAATGCGGCAATTCGATAAGTAATACGACTCTTTTTCCAAGCCTTCAAATATAAAAAGAATTTTTTTATTGACCCGGTAAAATAGAAAACAGTTTTATCTAATGAATAATGGAGTAAGTTACGTTGAAAACAGAAGAGTCTAAAGAAAATAATCTTGGAAACTGAAGTATAATTAAAAGTTGATGATAAAAAGACTCATATGTCCTCTCTTTATTAATGAAAACCCTATGATTAATTATCCCTGTCACACTAACCGCCCACTACCCCCTCTCCCTGTCTTCTCCTCCTTTCTTTTTTCTTTTTCCCTGCAACTTTCAATTACAGCCCCCGCCATAACCAGTTCGATGCATCTGACGTACTCAAACCGAATCAGACCGAACTAGTACGGAATCGTATCACGAATTGATACGACCGAACTAGTTCGGGATTCGGAGGGGGGGAGGCCGAATCCGGTAACCCTGTAACCAAGTATCGCTTGCCATTTGCTTTTGACCTAAATGATAATTTTCATTTTGAGCCAAAAGGTTAAGAAATTGATATGAATAATGGGAGAAATTGTTTTGGACAATGTGAACAGGTGTCTGTGTTTTGGGGAAATTTTACAAATCATTATTCCAGGGTTTTGTATTGAAATTGCTGCTCATAAGGACATGTTGAGGGCTATATCTTGTTTTCTTTCAAATTTAGTTCTCTTGTTAAACCATTTCAAGATTGTTTTGCATTTATTTAAAGGCTTTTCAGTGCTTCTGTTCTTGTGGGTCAGGTAATTGTGTCGTATATTCTTCCGTACATACCAACATGCTGTTTGTTGTGACTATGATAAAATTTGTACTTTTCTGGTTCAATTTGTTAAATCTTACCTTGATCTCCTCTCCCGCTCTCCCTTTTACTATTCGTCTTGTTCATTGTTAACTTTTAAACAACACGTGTAATGCAGGATACAGTTGGACCAGCCTGCTACAGTGAAAGTTGCTGCAAATCTTGTCAGGCTACTGTCGTATAATAACAAGGTGACTTTTTGTTCGTTTAGTGTGCTTGCTTATTTCGTGCATTATGGCACTTTGATACCATTTCCATCACTAGTTCATGACTAGCAACTATGAACCGAATCATTCAAATGTTTTCCCTACTTTCTTACTGTTTTTATGCAGGATATATCCTCAGATCACATCCTCTTTTAATTTTTATTTTTTATTTGTTTTTTTTATTCTATTTCTCTCTCTGCCTACCCTCTTGGTACTATCATATTTTCCTTTGTTTCTCTTTTTTGTTGTTTTCTGGGCGACTGTTTAATATGATAACTCATGTAAGATGACCACAAATCATTTTGGGACTTGAGGCTTTGTTGTTGAGAGTGTCGAGGACTCGAGGTTAATTTCAGCAGAGATAGAGGGCAGATATGCTGGAACGTCATGCTATCTAATTAATTAACTTCCGTCTAAGTTTTTTTTTTTAAGATTGAGATTGCGTTGTATGGCTGTCTGAATTCTTGTGGCATTTTACTGCCAACAGAGCATTGTTTGGGTTGGGAGTAAACTTTGTAATCTTAGCAGTAATAGAATAACTTCCATATGGAGATTACTTTGCAAAGCAGTTTCCGAATGGTGATTGTGGAAAGTGACTACCTCAGAGTCATTTCAGCTCTTTAAAATTTACAGTACAAGAATAGTTTGGTTATTTTTTAAGACGACATTATTTGTCTAAGAAAGTCTTTTGGTCTTTGTGCTTGTTTGCATGTTCGTAGAGGTGGTAATTGAGTGCCTCGCAATCTGGCTTTTGTGCAACCGTGGAAGAGGGTCCTAGTGAGATTGATCAATTTGTATCTGTGGATTATATAAATATATAAATAATTGACCCTCTTTTTCTGATAAAAAAGAAAATTAAAAGATCTAATCTTGCACAGCCTGTTTTTTCCCCTAATTTATGTCATGAAATTCTGATATCAGCTCTGGTGGGAGGGAATGAGCTGTGACCATATAACTGTAGTTGGTATAATGAAGACCTGGAAGTTTGGAGGAAAGTAGATTGACTTCTGGTTTTGTAATATAATTTGATGCCCATATATATGCTACATTGTTATTAGTTTATGAAATTACATTTATTTGTGTACTTGAAACTTAATCAGCTAAACCTGTCTTTTTGGACTACTACAGGACATGCTCCAGACAGGGCTTATAGTTGGAGGCTGGAGTGAGCACGAAGGAGGGAAGATTTTTGGTATTCCACTAGGTGGTACCGTTGTTGAGCAACCTTTTGCCATTGGGGGTATGTCTTCTCGAATAAATTGTTTACCACTGTAAATGCATGTGCAATTATTGGTGGACTATAGTTATAGTTTATCGGACCAAAATATTACTTCATATATGGGTTTCCTACCTTAGTGAAATTTAATATAAGTCATATTCAAGGCAAGCGCTAGAAAAGTGCATGTAAGA
Organism: Spergularia azorica; assembly: GCA_038382645.1. NCBI lineage: Eukaryota > Viridiplantae > Streptophyta > Magnoliopsida > Caryophyllales > Caryophyllaceae > Spergularia > Spergularia azorica. The sequence goes on from JBBYHQ010327627.1 coordinate 3,592, forward strand.
AAGCAAAAAATCTACGGGTAATTGTAGTTTAAGATAAAATTCAAGGAACAGCCAGAAACTGGTCTGAGCTTGATTATATATGGACACATGTAGTTCTTTTGCAACTTTTAAGATGTGATCAATGAGTGTAAGTTTGCATAAAGTAGACGTCACTTTGAATACTCACATTTTTATCTCATTTTGCGTGTTGTTTGCAGGATCTGGCTCTTCCTATTTGTACGGATTTTTCGATCAAGCCTGGAAGGATAACATGACAAAAGAAGAAGCTGAGGTTAGTCATTCTGATAGCTCCATTGTTGGTTGCATCTAAAATTTTCTTAGCGAGAATGATAATCTCATCACGAAAAAAGAATAAACATGATAATTAAGGCTCCCCAACCTACCTTGCTCATAAAAACGAGCAGGTAATGGAATGATGATTGGTAGATACATTGGTTTATGCTATATTTTAGAAGAAACTAGTGGTTACAGTTGGGATTGATATGGATTATGACCTATCTTTATTTTTTTTCTGAATCTTTAAGTCTATTCTTTCCAGGCACTAGTGGTGAAAGCAGTTTCGCTTGCCATTGCTCGTGATGGTGCTAGTGGTGGTGTTGTTCGAACTGTCACGGTAAGTCCTCCTGTCTGCTTTAAGTTACAGCTGCTTTTATATTGGCGTCTCTATAACATTTAGTCTCGTTCTTGATAAATCTGTATGGTTTTTAGATTGACAAAAATGGTCCGGAGAGGAAATTCTACCCAAGTGACAAGCTCCAACTGTGGCACGAAGAATTGGAGCCACAAAATTCCGTGTTAGACATTTGGGGTGCTAGTGCTGCTATCCCAGAACCAATGCGCGAATAGGCTTGCTACTCTCAATGTGAGTGCCTCTTTTAGGGGCTGGTTTTTAGCTTCGCGACTGTAAAACACTCAGTTCTTATTACCAGTGCACAATTGTTGTTAATCTGCACACCCTTGTATCACATTTAAGTTTTATTGAAGCATTGCGCATTTGCACTTGAGATTGGCTTCGAGATGGGGATTCTGAATTCTGATAATATGATGTTTGACTGTTTGAGCTATGTTCGTAATCAACTGTACAACGACCAGTTGGAATTAATAGTAGCTTGCTAAAACTCGACACCGAATCAACTGCAGTCTACAAACTCACTTGCTATATTCAAGCGCATTATGGCAATGTATACGAATGATCGCTTGGATGGTTGATGGTTTAATGTTGTTTTCATTTTTGTGACATCGTTATTGCAGTTACCTTCAATGGGGGACCTAAAGTTCACACTCCGTATGTTACAGTTTGAGAATTGCACACCTATACATCGATTCTCATTTTGATCATGGTTTTCTAGTATCTTACGGCCAGTATAAAGTTGATTGGTAACTTATTTAACTAAGTTCAACTGTTCAAGAATACAAAATAACAAAAAATGTAAACGTCAGTGATATAGGACGAGACGTGCATGATCTCTCATCAATTTTTGACGAATTTTAGTACCCCATCTAAATAGATTTTCAATGGGGTAGTAGTGGGGTACCTAAACCTCATATGCTGCAGTTTGAAGATCGCAGTTCACTGGTACTTTTTTCTTGTAGGATGGCCAGCTTATAAGCACTTGTATCACATTTTTTTTCTTCCACTTGGTACAACGCCAATTTTGTTCATTCAAATCATGATTTTCCAGCAGTAGACTTTGCGCTTCAAGGAGCTCAAATCACGAACGGTCGATAGTCAAATGGTGAAATCTAGGTTAAAATCGACAAGAAACAGGGTCATCGATTTTCAAGTACTCGAATGGTGAAATCCAGATTGAGAATCGAGAAGAAACAAGGTTATTAAGCTCGATCGATCATGTTTTTGTCTTTAAATCCTGTTGGAGTGACAACGACCCACATGTGAGTTGTGGGATAGTATCCCACATTGGAGAAATAGAAGATTGGGGACTTGTTTATAAGGTGGTGGGTTACTCCTCCTATTGCCAATTGGTTTTAGGATGGAACCCCACCAGCTTGTGAGCTAGTCTTCCACGAGGGGGCCGATATTGACCCATGACGACTCTCACAAATCACTAAACAAATAGTGATGCCATTGATCATTCAGCCACAAACCTAAAAATCTAATGCTGCGTATAACATTCTTGAATCTAGATTCAAGTGAATTTGATGATTTTGATCCATTTTATTGACGAAGCTTCCCTCAAACTCAAAACTTTGCCATTTGGTTATTACGATGTATAAATCAATACTCCATTAGAGTAATTAATCTACTAACCACTTTTGTCAGAATCTCATTGTTCATCACTAGAAAGTTAGCAACAACATATATGGAAATCTAGGCCTATAACATGAAAGTCTTCACCAAACAATACTTATGATACTCAACCGAATTAGCGTAACATTTACACCATACAAGTAGTAATAAAATATTACAATGTACGCCCCAAAACACAAGAGACATCTATAAGAATTTGATAGAATAAGGCCTGATATAAAAAGACAAATATCAACTCCAACGGCTATTACAAAAGAATCAATAATAATCAGCATATACACTACACAACATTACACAACATTCTTTTAACACTTGTACTTCACTCTACTTCAACTCTCTGACTCAACTACACTACTTGTCTACAACAAGTCTACATACAATAAACATCTATGACTACAGCTATCGATGTCTTGACTCCGGTGAACTCGATGGACAACTTAAAAAGCGAAAACATATATTGTCACCGTAATTATACTCAAAATGACATTACATTATAATATTTATTAAAACAAAAAATTCCCTAATACTTTAGCTTATCAACATGTTTGATCACTTTGTTCTTCTTATTCTTTGTCTCTTGAGTCACTTCATAACCCAAAAAGTAATTTAATCAAAATCCGAAATATTTGCCTCAAGAGCAAATTCGACCTTTCTTTTTCTTTTTTAAGTAATTTAATCATTTAATTTAATTAAAAAAAAAACCAAAATATCGTGCAAAGGGGCAATGAAAGTGAAATTACCATACTACCCTCGGAACTCAGAACACTGAGCAGTAGGGCGTGTTTTCTCGAACCCAGCTTTCAACGGGCAAGCTGACTGAGCAGGTGGGACCATGCAGTTGTACAACAAACACAAAGAGCTGCTCAGTGGAATCTCAGCCGTCTGATTAATCTCGAACCCGGTCAGATAATTATGTTGCAAATACAACGTTTGTATTGTCCCATCCATCAACCGGTCCTTGAACCCGGCCGGCACACTCCCAATAAACCGGTTATTATTTAAGAACAAATTCTGGACCGTCGATAACATCGGCGACACTCTACCCGACAGCCTGTTATAGCTAAGATCAACGGTGGAGATCGTCACCTCCTGAGCCGGCTGAACCGGGCCGAGAAACTGGTTTCTCTGAAGCTGAAGATGTGTGATCGGATACGAAAATACTGCGTATGGGATGAACCCAGTGAACCGGTTCATGCTCAAGTCAAGGTAGTTCAACTTGTTTAGCTTCACCATCAAGCCATCAACCGGTCCAGCAAATTTGTTCCAGCCAAGAGAAAGGTACTGAACCGAAGAAGGGAAGGAATCCGGTTGGACGAACCCGGTTAATTTATTATGCATTAAATCAACCCGGGTTAACAAACCGGAAGTAAAAGGAGAAGGAAGTGTACCAGTAAGATGATTGTGACATAATATAAGGTTGGTCAACGAAGAGAGTGAAACTAACGGATGCGGAATAGAACCGGTGAGCTGGTTATAACTCAAATCAAGAGTGTGTAAGTTACGCAACTCACCCAAACCGGGAGGAATCTCCCCGGTTAGATAGTTCCGGCTCACGGCGAAGAACCGGAGGTTGGAAAGCTGTGAGATGGTTTCAGGGATTTTACCGATGATTCGACCAGGAACAACGGTGAACTCGGCGAGTGCGGTGAGTTTACCAATGGCTGGGTCAATGTGGCCGGTTAAACCGGGTGAACCGGCACGTGGGTCGCCGAGGTTGAGCGCGATAACTTTGTCAGACTCGCAGTAAACCCCTTGAAAGTTGCTGCATGGGTCCGATGTGAAATCCCATGTGCTGAAGAAGCTCGAACCCGGGACGTCGTGTAACGATTTCCGTAGCGATTGGAGTGCCAGGAAATCCATTGGGTCTAACAATGCTGTTGCTGTAGCAATCAATTTCAATATAATAACCAACTTTAAAATAGACCCTGCCGCGGCCGCAACCTTATTATTCACCATCGTTACGTATTGATTAATTGATAATATAATGTATGTAATAATATTATGTAATTATGAATTTATGATATGATAATAATTAAGTGTATGATATATGATATAAAGTGTGAAATGAAATGAGATTATTAAGGATGAAATAATGTAAATGTACAATGTGGGTATTATATACAAAGGTAGAGGGGATGGGGTTATATGATATGATATGATGCTTTTCCGTGAGAGTTCTTACCAAATTTCTCGTGGGGGAAATAATGGGGGGGGGGGAGAGGTGGGTGACAGTCAGATTATTAGTAGTTTGGTGGTAGCTTCAATGGGAAGCTAAGCAAAGCAAATATATTGAGGAGAGAGAAAGTGGGTGGTGGAAGAAGAGTGAGAGAGAGGATGAAGTCTGGTTGATGTTGTTTCTGGGTTTTTGCAACTTTTGAGGAGAGAGAAAATGGGATTTCTTTGGTGTAGCTTGTAAGAGAAGATGAAATGACTTAATCTAACTAAGGGCTACTACTAACTGACAAAGAAGAAAAACACAATAAAGAAGTGAACTGTGAGGGTTTTACTGTTTTTTTTGGTTTTTAATTATTTGGGTTTATGGGGAAATGGGTAGGGGACCAAACGGCTGTCCGAACCGAGCTGGATTGGGGAAAGTGTTTAGGTTCGGGTGACAGTTCATCAGGTTTGGATATGGTCCAGTTGAACCACGTGACCCTGGCGGTTGGCTGAAAGACTCTTGAGCCTGAAACCAGCTCATTCTACCCACATAAAGCAATTTCTTCACATTCTTACTTCACAAGTTTTTTTTTTTTTTTTTTTTTTTTTTTTTTTTTAATTATTATTATTTTTCTTTCTTTGAGGTTATTGTGATCTTAAACATTTTCTTTGGTAACGAAAGACAAGAGAAATGGAGTGGAGGTAAATATAGTTATTTTTCTACATTTCGTTTCAATGATTACGAATTATTTGGTGAAAAACAAATAAATAGGACGGAACTGGGGAAATAGGCTTGATAAACATGATTTGAACTGACTTGACTCAAACCCCATGATTCCCATTACTACAAATCGACATCACCCAATCTCGAACCGATCCAATCATGACTCGAACTCAACGTGGCCCGATTTTAGCTCGACTAGGCGCAACCCAACTAACGGTTTACTGAATCACGCAAATATAACATTGATTAGTCAACAATCATGACCATGAGAACATTTGTTCGATGAGAGGATCTTTCTAAATTTTGCACGTGACGTTAATCACAACCATTTGAAAAATTCGAGTGTCAAATGACTTCCTGTTAATGTTAGTGGTGTACATATACTCATTTGGCAAGGTTATTATTAAGAAGAAAACTGAAAATTAATCCCAACCCAACAATGATAATAAATTAATAATTTGACCAAAAGAAAACCGCAAAAGTAAACACGCCTCGACTAAAGATTAAGCATACTATGATGAGTTGATAGTCTATGAAACCGAGATTGACCCGACCAATATAACTCGACCTAGCATAACCTGATCCGGCACGGAACCAAACTAGCCGATTGCCACCCTTGGAAGGAAGTGTTGACGAAAATGTTTTGTTTTGGGTACAGTACAGGTTCCTTTTACTTTGTTTTCTGTTCGACCAACAAAAAGCAGTATCTTCACATTCCCCCTTCTTTCGTCATCCTCTTTTAATTGAGATCTTAAACTTTGACTCAAACTGGGTTTGATTTTACTTTTGCTGTTGTTTTAATATATTTTGCGGAAAAGAAAAAGAGAGAGAGAGAGAGAGAGAGAAAGAAAAATGGCAATGAGTAGTAGTTCACACAATGTGTTTGTGTACGGAAGTCTTCTTGCTGATGAAGTAGTCCAAGTCGTGCTCAACCGTGTCCCTGTATCTTCTCCTGCACTCCTCCTTAACTAGTTAGCTCCCTCTTCCTCTCTCCTTACTTTTTTTTTTTTTGTTGTTGTAAGTAATCTTTTATTTTTTGATTGAAATGAAATTTAAGTTGATGATTATTATGAATTTGATGAAATCACTCATTTTATTGCTAAATTTCTGTTGAAATCTGTTCAATTCTTGTCTGTGCCCATTAAATTTGATCATATGGGTTTAGTACTTAATTTGCTCATTTTCAGTGTAGTGGGGTTGTGAGCTTAATTCTACTTTGTTAGCTGTGAATTGGGATATTTTGGGAAAATCCACAAAGTAATTCAAGTTGCTATCTTTATACGACATCAATAGCATTAGTGCAGTGCCTCAAAGGTTCCCGCCTATGGCGAGGTATGGGGTGGGGGGAAGGGGGCTATGTACGCGGCCTTACCCCTATGTTGAAAACACGGAGAGGTTGTTTCCGGATGACCCATAATGAAAGTTCCCATCTTTATAATTATTCGAATTAACTTTGGTTGATTTGGTTTAAGTCTACTTATATAATGGGTTCATTTTATAATTTGATTAACTTGAAATAAGCTGAAAGTAAATGTTATTTGTTAAATTGGTGTCTGTTTTCTTGCATTTGTCAAGTGATGTGTATTTTTTTATGTGATTGAATTAACTTTATATGTCATCAGCCATAGGTTCAGCATCAAGGGTCGTTTATATCCAGCTATACTCCCTGTTGAGAATAAGAGTGTGCTTGGAAAGGTATGGCTGACTTCTATCTCTGTATCAACTTTGCTGATTGTTCTATTGTTGTTGATACGCTCTGAGGGCTGAGGTCGGACCTGGAATTTAAAATTGGTGGTAGCGAAATAGAAGCCAAATTCTGAAGCAGATAATATACATTTGTTTTTCAGAAGTTTGGGATAAATTGGAACTCAAAAGGGAATTTTTGTTCTTCTTTAGCTAAGCAGTAGTCTGCCTCCTCCACCTCAGGGCTTGCAATGTCCCGGAGTTGCTTTATTATAATCTTGTAGGAACTACTAACCAAACTTATGGGTCTAAAAGTTTTGATATTTGTTGCCCCAGCCACATTTGGAATCAGAGTGAGAAAAGTAGCATTCAAACTCTTCTCAAAAATACCATTTTCATATTCAGTCTTCAAAAATGAGACCTCCTGTAACTTCATTTGAAAACTACTGCAGCAAGTCTTGTATTAATATCAAAAAGTTTCAGTCAATCCTTCAAATTAGCCGGTTAAAGGCTTAAAGCCTGTAACTTACAACACATTAGATACACTAGTTGTCAGATACTCAAATCATCTCGATGAACTCCACCTTTGTAACTTGCTCCTCTAATTTTTTGCTGTGACTGCAGGTTTTGATGGGGGTCACTAATCCTGAGCTGAATAGTCTGGATATATTTGAGGATGTCGAGTATGTAAGGGATTCAGTTGAGGTCTCGCTTGTGGTAATTGTTTTACTAACTTAACTATTACTCAAATGTTTGGAATTGTTTAACAATAGATACTGCATGTCTTACATACTTATGGAAGTTTGTGTGCAAAACCTGTGCCTTGGAAAATGGATACCATGTTTTGTTAGTTGCAAAAACAGAACATTCTGAAAGTGGTTCCTTACTGCTTAGCTATAAATAGTCTAAATTATTAGTTTGAAACGTGTAGTAAGACAAATGAATGGTTTGAATTTAATTATATTTGACTAGAGTTAATTTTTTTCTGGGAATATTCTTTCTATTGGTCCACACTTCACATTTGTAGGGGCAAGGTTGCTGGTAAATAGACCTCCTAGTCCCTCTTAAGGGGGCTTCTAGGGGATTGTTGCCGTTGCTCAAGTGTGCTTCCGCAAGATTTTATACCATTGATTGTGACTGTTACGTATAGTCTTATGATTGACAAACGGATGTTCTGCTTCTCCAGTTTGACTAAAATAAGTCTGATTTGTGTTTGCAGGACGACGAGAAAAAGTTACAGGTATATGCTTATGTATGGAAAGATAAAAACGATGAAGATTTGTATGGAAGTTGGGATTTTGAGGTAATCTTCTTTTTGTTTATTTGCACCCCTGCCTGAAATTATAAGCTAGAGCCTAGAGTTCTTTATGTGTTTAGTGAGCGTGTAAATTGCAAAATTTGGAAATTTCTGTATTCCGTCTCAAATGGGCGTATGTGGAAGTAATTATCTCTTGGCAATGATGCTATTACAGGTAATGTGGGTGTCATACAAATCTTAATTTGTGAAATTTCTTCCAGCAATGGTTTCCAGAGGCTAAGGCTGAATGCTGTTGTTATGTGGTGTTTTGTATAAGAAGCATGCTACATATAGGATCCTCAAATGCCTTTTGGTCTTCTGTAGGTCTTTGACTATGTAATAGAATAGCCCACCCTTGGAAGGGCAAAAGAGTAATTATATAGTTGCTTGGGGCTCACTCCAAAAGTAGTATGAGAGGGGAGAGCATTCGGAGAAATGATCAATCAATTATATTATCATTGTATCAGTTGATAGTTTAGTTTTACATTTAGGAGTGTGGGGCCACTCGAATGTCCTCTACTATCGTGACTATGGTGTTTCCACCACCTATGAACTATCCTAATTCCTAGTGTGTCGTCTCCTCTGTCTACCTATGTGAGTGCATCACAGACTAGTTGCCGCCAGGTCTAGTTGTTGCTTTAGATGAGAAAAACCTTGCACCTGATGAGAGAATAAGTAATGTCATGTTTAAATAATGAAGAACGCACAACTATCGGCCTGACAATATAAAAGTACGGGAGCTGCAAACATACAGGCTACAGCAAATGTAATGGGATTCAGCTCAGTAGATAAGGTGAAAAATGATAATTTCTATATGGTTTGACCTAGCGATACTGGTTTCCTTACCCTTATTTACAAATTATACCATCCAATTTTCCTGAAAATTAAGAGGGTAAATCTTTCATCCATGGCATTGCAGCTTGGAATTCAGAATTGCACCTCTTGTTCAAAGCTGCACTCACTGAGTAATGTATCTACACTAAAAGAAGACAGGGTCATGTTTCTTGCGAATTCTGACAGAAAATACACAAGTCATCAGAACATATCCCAATCTTCCAAAGTTTCTACAGTTCTTTCTTGACAAAGTTTCTACTTGGATAAGTTGAATAGCTACCCACTTATAGTAGATGGGTGACAGTTTTTTCAGCGTCATTAGCCATGTTATAAAAGAAGTCATAGGGATCATATGTCTACTCCATATAAATTTTGCCCACTCGACCTTGATTTTACTCCCTTTCAACCATATATACCCTTCTGGGATAAGAGTACTTGCCTGCAGCTCCAGTCCATGTGTTATTAGTGAAAGCAGGTAACATTTGTTTCTTTACAACACATATATTCTTCCAGTACCAACTGGAATCCTCAGGGGGGGAGTATGCCTGCTAAGCCTCATCTTTGAGGTATATGCTACTTATCCACTTGATCCACAAGTAATCAGCCTTTTCAAACAAGCATGCCACATGTTTACCTAATTCCGATCCAAAACGTGTCTAATCTCTAAGCCACCAGCCTCTTGAGGTTTGCAGATTCTTTCCCGTGCAACTAAGGGGCTTCTTACCAAATGCTTACTATTATCCCACAAAAAATTCTGCTAATGGCTATTATCTCCCCTTATTTTTTTTAGAAAAGATCCCATTACATTTGTAATGGGGATTACCTCCCGCCAAATATGCACAAGGTGGTTATTATGTAGTAGCTACTTACCGTACAATTAAGTTAAGGTGCAATTACACTTGGATTTCCTTGATTAAACTAATTGGATTAGAAGGAAGAATTTGAATACACCAATTTTTATAATGATTCAAAGCAATAATCTAATAGCATGTTTCGAAATAGAAACTTAGCATATGTAAGTATGTAACCAAGATGCTGGTTGACTATTATTGTTTCATTATAACTCGTTATATGAATAGTCCATGTCCATCGTGGTTGCAAAAAACGAGTGAAATGCTGTGATTGTTGATTAGAATTAGACCTGTGCAACTGGCTGGGTTGATCTTGAGCAGGTCAAACTTAGAAATTAGAATGTTAGGATGTTATGATGTAAATGTACCCTAAGTATTTGAAAGGTGTAAGCATTGCATGGCTGTGAACTTTCTTGTGTTGTTGTTGTTGTTGTTGTTGTTGTTGTTGAATGTCAGACCGTGATTCTATTAGTTCAATCAGATCTAGGGGATTTCCTGCTTTAATGATTTTCACTATTTTCCCAAGTTAAAGTCACAAGAGCATAGCTCAGTGTACTTACCTGGTTGAATTTAAAGGTGGGTTTTTTTTGTTAACCATTGGTGTTAATGTGTTATTCCTTCTTAAATATGGTTTGCGAAGGTTGGGATGGCTCTGATCAGTCTTTCTCCCCGGAATATGCCTAGGCTTGGAAATTGGCACATATGGATGACTTTATCAAGCAGGAATTCATGGAGGAAGTCCAAGAGCCTGAAGCAAAGTGAAGGGTCGAGACATGTTGATCCCATCCCCAATTAGGAGATGGCAGGTCACCTTTGGCTCGACATGCTTGTTGTTCGAGTGTCTCTTGTGATAGTGTCACTTTGTACAGTTAATATATCTAATTGCAGTTGGTTTCAGATAGATATACTGACCAATGTATCTGACTCCGGTCATTTTTACACCAATTGTCAGTTTCAATAATTGTCTTTATTCTGGCATTCTGTGAGAGAGGATTCTACCAGCAATTCTAGGGTGAGACCTTCTCATCGTAGGAAACCAATCAATAGGTTCGATGAGACTAATTAATAGGTTTACTTTTGATACATTAACATGTCACTTTTGAAATAAATTGACTTTGAAAAGTAATCGTAACTTTTGAAATGTGTGAAATGTCTCATCGTATGAGACCGTCTCACAGTAGTATTTGTGGGATTCTAATGACTTTTTTGCTTTGTTTGACTGGAACTAAGAGCTTGTTTGGATAGCATTTTAGGAGGGAAAGGGAGGGGAGGGGGAGAGAGGGGAGGGAAAGGGAGGGGAGG